>JANHZT010007899.1:28417-41285 GCA_032468215.1 Stegonotus admiraltiensis | reverse complement strand
TTTCTTTCTTTCTTTCTTTCTTTCTTTCTTTCTTTCTTTCTTTCTTTCTTTCTTTCTTTCTTTCTTTCTTTCTTATACATAGCATATGCATTTCTGGTATTCCTGTCAAATTAAACTGGTCTGTTAAAATCAACATGTATGTTGAGATTTGTAAAATGTTCAAAACTGTTGAAAGAAAAGTAAGTTATGTTCAAAGTGATGATCTTCTCAAGATTATAATTTTAAAATGACTGACTTGTGATTAAAGTTATATAAAGTAGGCATGGCTAGTTAGATGAAGTAGGTATAGCAGTATTTATGAAAGACTGTGTATAAAAATCAAATGCAAATGCCGGGATGCCATTGGCATGGGATGCCATGTGGCTAAAGGATTTCAACAGCTGGAATTCAATTAGCTGCACATAGGGAAATGCCTAGTTTTTGGCTGTGTAAGATGGCGAAATGCAGCAGTCCTGCTGTGTGATTAGTGTTTCAGTTTCATTCATTTGCATTTAAGTAGTCTCCTTCTCTTTGGAATAGCAGGAACAACTTTGTTTCATGGCAACATGGGACAAAAATGTTCTCATCTTGTTAATGTCATTTTTGTGGAGACTAAGGATTATGGGTCCTCTGCGACTTGGACATTGATCCTAAGCATGCTTATTTATTGGTTGGAAGCAAGTTGCAGTAAAATAATCAAGGCTCCCTTCCAAATAAGTGTGGCCAAGATCAGAATGTAAAGAAACTGCGCATGTAATCAACAAAAGTTGACACTCTGGGATTCAGAATGTAATGACTATTGATAAAACGATTTGAAAGTTGAATTTTGAAAATTGAATTTGTTCACATTTTAGGAATATACCCCTACCGTATATGTCCTCCCTTCCTTCTATCCCTTTCCCACACTCAAAATATTAGGGAGTGGGGGAGGAAATAGCTATAAGGATTGAAGATGGTTGGTTAGTTAGTTAATTAGTTAGTTAGTTAGTTAGCTAGCTAGCTAGCTAGCTAGCTAGCTAGTTTACTTTACTTTATTGATTAGCCCTTGGGCCATATCAAAGTGCAGAGTTCCAGACACAAATTATTACTAAAATCTGATAAAAACAATTTAAAATGGAATTGGATAAAATACAATTTAAAATAAAATTGTAATAAAATACAATAATTTAATATAGAGATAAATAAAATATGATAAAATTATTTTTCAGTATCACCCCTACAATCTACCCCAATTAGTCCCACACATGCCGATCTCAACTGAACCATTTTGCTAAAGTACTGTGCTGTGTTAAATGTTATTTTCAGATTCTGGTCACACATAAGGTACCATATTTTTCAGAGTATAAGATGCACCAGAGTATAAGATGCAGCTTAGTTTTTGGGGAGGAAAATAGGAAAAAAAAATCTGCTTACCAGGTATTCATCTGGCTAGCGTCCTTAGTCTGGTCAGCTTCAGCACATTAGTTTGCTGGTTTTCAGCACGTGTGCGCGCTTTTTATCCCCTACTTGGGGATAAAAAGCAGCTTCTAAAGCACAGCTGATCTTTGGAGAGAGAAGCAATGAGAAAAGCAGCAAAGCACAGAGATCACTTCACTCGCTAGCACCTCAGGGCTGAAAAAAATCTTCTAAAGCACGGCTGAGAGTCAGAGGGAGGAGGCTAAGCATGGAGGATCGCTTCACTCCCTAGCACCTCGTTAGGGCTGGAAAAAAGCTTCGAAAAAGCTACATTTGGAATATAAGACGCACCCAAATTTTCAGCCTCTTTTAGGTGGGGGGAAGTGTATCTTATACTCCAAAAAATGCGGTAAGTTGTTTTGATATTGGGATCCTAATGGGTCATTCGTTTAGTATATAGACCAAGGTACCTATCTCTCACACTCTTATACAGGCAACAGTCAAATAGGTTGTGAGCCAGGTCTTCTACCTCTGCTGCTCCACAAAGCATTTTTACACACGCTTAGGCAGAAATCCTTGATTTTAATCTAGAAATTTTGGGTTTTTTATTATTGGGGTTGAGGTTTTTTTGTTTGTTTGTTTGTTTACTTATTTTGGGTTGTGATTTATTTCAGCTATCTGAAATTGTAAAAGTTGATAAACGACTAAGGCATATTTTCTGTGTGCTACTATATTCAGAATCTCTTTATAAGTACCCTTACAAACTATTTATCTAAGCTTTTTGTATCTGCTTGGGAATGCAGAGGGTAAAGAGACCAAGAATAGTGTATGTTCGTAATGTGTTTTATTGCTATGCCTGGCTGGACGATTCTTCTTCATATACTTTTCTTTCTCAAAAGAAGTGTTTACTTATTGGGCAGGCAGCAAAGTGTCTTCAACTCTCAAATTTCCAGAAAGATCATTCAGTGTCTTACAAACAAAATAGAGACTTCAGCTCCAAACTTATACCAAAGCGAGGATGCTTATTTTAGAGCCCTCAGAAGCCTTTGATGTCACCATTCTGTTCTTTGGAATTGTACCAAAATTTAAGACCATAGCACTATTTCTATTAGATTGTTCCCAGTTCTACTGCTTAGAATGGGACAGTTGTTCCCATTTCTACTGCTTAGAAAATGATTAGTCCTTCCAAACACTGCTGCCTGGCCCTTAACAAGCTCTGACATAATCACTGGGCAAGATGAGAACTCTAACTTATTCTGTCACAGCTGTTTATCCTGCTGTCTCCTACAAAATCCCACATGTGAGGCTTCCTTGTAGTCCATTCAATTGATTCAAAATGAAGCAGTTCAAGTAGGTAAGAGTGTCAAATGTTTTCCCACAGCTTCAAGAGCTTCAAGAGCTGCACTGGTTATCTGTTTGCTTTTAGGCCCAATTCAAGGTGCTGTTTATTATTTCTTATCATGTGGCCTAGGATCTGTTGAATGTTATCATTCATTTATTTAATGTATCTTATTTTAATCTAACTACTTTATTGGATGTGTATGCCACAGATGTGATTACGATCGGAGAAGCTTGTAAGGCCAACCTACTACAATGACAATTAATATAAGATATTGCATTGATGACAAAACTTATGTGTTATCAAGGTCATGGCTTTCTAGTGCTAATATATCTCCATGGTACTAGGTCATCAGAAAGACTGAATTATCTTGGACAGCAAGAAGAAAATGTTCGGTACTAGACAAAGTAAAATTAGACTGATCACTGAGATCACTAATACTAAAAAGCTTTAGGCTTATAAAATGAAGGCAAGAGTTCTTGGAAATGCTTGGAAAAATCAAAGGCAATAGAAAAAGAGGTCAACAAAATAATGAAAACATCTGCCTGGCTATCTATCTATCTATCTATCTATCTATCTATCTATCATATATCTATCCATCCATCCATCCATCCATCCATCCATCCATCCATCCATAGTCTCTATATATCAAAACAAAGTATATACTGGATGTATAGACATGAATGTGCATATAGGAGCATATGTGCATATATTTATTCCATTTTGAGATTTGTTGAGGGTTTGGATGATAATGTGCTATCCACTCTTTATATAGAGAGTTAATAAAATTTATATAATAAAATTCTCTATACAGTTGAATTCAACATCTTTTTTTAAATGTTTCCTGGATTGTTTTATGTCGTAGTCTTCAATATTATTCCTTTGATCATACAACTGAAGTGACACTTGATACCTTCATCATATATTCCTTATTCCTTCTTCTATCCAAAAATGAATAGAAGAAATGGATTACAAGCACTAGCAAAAGTGGTAGAAGGGATTATCAAATTTACCTATTCTTCAATACATTTGTGACACAATCAAACCATTTGCATTTCCATAAGCAAAATTCTATTCTAATCAGTCTCTGAAAGAAATAATCAATGTACCAAGTAGCAATAACAATCTTCAATGACTAGCATGACAATCTTAAATGACTATCTGCTAGTCTATCCATTCTAGTCCCAGGTGAAATCATCCCACCACTATTTCTAACTAAACCATTCTAAGCCTCAATATCAAGTTCCCTCCATTTTCATTCCTTAAAAATCATGAAGGTACAAAACACAAATATAGGAATATGAAATTATTCACAGTGTTTAGGAAAATCCATTATTTGGATTTTTGTTCTTTGCCATAAATCTAAATCTAAGGTTAATCTATTAAAAGTCAATGATTGGGAAATCAGAACAGATAGAAAACAAACAATAAGGAAAGTTTACTGGGTCTCCTGTCCTAAATCTACTAAGGAAAAGGTCTTATTGCATACATAGAACTAATTTTCTATAAATATGTATGGAAATGTACAGGAAAGAATGTAAAAAACTCATTGATCAAAGTATAGATAGGACAGCTAAAGTAAAAAAAAAAATTAACTTTGTTTCTGAAAGGGGTGGGATTCTACCGATTCAGACTGGTTTGGGCGAACCAGTAGCTCCAACCATCAGGTGGGAGCGAACCAGTTCGCTATGATGATCAGGTGGGCCCGCCCGCTTGCTCCTGTGCTTTACTGACCTATAGCTTCTCAGCTGATTCGCATGGCAGAGCGGATTGCCATGCCTCAGCTGTGTTACTCCCTAGCAATAACGCGGAAGTTAAGTTTTCGTAAAACTATCTGTGCACGCAAAGCATGCAATCATCGAACTGGTTGTTAAACTGGCAGGATCCCACCACTGCTTAAAGTCCCATGTTCTGAGCATAATGGTTTGTAGCTTTAACAGATAAGCATCTTAGCTGGTTCACAGTGGTGCACATTTTTTTATTAGATATGGCATCAGTTCCCAAGAGTCACTGTCACTTTGGAGAAATGTATTATATCAGACTCTTGTGCATGAAGTTAATTTCTGCTCCCAAGTCACACACTCCTTTTAGTCAGAGGTTTTCTATCTTGCAGAAGACAGAATCTAAATATCACGACAAGCTCTATTTTTGTTAGCACATACAGTACTTGAATATTGACTTTAGAATGATCGAACAAAAGAGTCATTTTTTTTGTTTTCAGGGACGTATAATTTTTATTGTGAAGGGATAAACGAACTAACTAATCTCTATATATGCATTTATATTGTTAGTGAGCAGTTCAATATCACTGTCCTGTTCTGTATACTTTAATATTTTAAATCTGAAAATCTTCAGGTTTCATCTAGGGAAGCTATCTCCAGAAAGGGTAGGCAATAAAGCAGTGGCATTTCCTGACTTTATTACATATATTAAATAGGGTTATTGCTTTTCTGCAGTGGATGTGAAGACTCCAAACAAGCGTTTCTCTGATAACATTTCCTAGGCAATGTAATTTGGATTTTTTTTTTTTTCATTTCATAGAACAGTGTCACATTCCCCAAGCATTCCCCACTATTTGGGGGAAATCCTGGAACAGTGTTTGATCCAGGACACTGAGGAATAGTCAGAATAGTACACACTTGCAGCATTAGTAAACAAGAAAAGAAAATTCACCGGGCAGAGAAGGAATCTGTGTTTACTGCCATAGCTAAGAGATTATTGGAGGATTTGTTCTCCTCCAAGTTTGCTGCCCATAAATTTTAAAAAATAAATTCTGAATGGATGCTTGAACACAAGCATTGCTTCTTCTGTATAGTCCTTACCTAATCGAATCTATCCAGCATCGTCTACCTGCTTCTTTGAAGCAAGGAACCCAAGGCACTGCTTCTACTAATGAACACTTTGACAAAAGTATGAGCATGGGTTAAGTGTCTATGGAGATTCTCAGCCATCCAGGTCATGGTTGTCTCAAAGGTCATGGTTGTCTTCAAAAGGCAACTGAAAAAAGCATTTCTTCCTCAAGAAAAAACATAATCCTTTTGAAGGGGGGAAAAAAGCACCTTTGAGCATTTTGTAAGGTTAAAAACCTTCCAAAATTTGCAATTAAAATCTTTTGAGAGCTCTTTTCCTCTTCATCTTGCTCTTCATTTTCTTGGGGAGCTAGCTTTAAAAAAAAAAGAAGTCCTGACATATTGTTTTAGAGAGCTAGTTCGGTATAGTGGTTCAAGACCAGTGGTGGGTTGCTCCCGGTTTGCACCAGTTCTATAGAACTGGTAGCAAAACTGGCGGGAGGCTCCACCCACTGATCCTGATGTCATCAAAATGCTTCTGCACATGCGCGGCCCTGCCGTGCAGCCCCGCTGTGAACCGGTAGTAACGGTAAGTAGAACCCACCCCTGGTCAAGACATCAGGCTAGAAACCAGAAGACCATGTGTCCTAGTTGTTCCTTAAGCCCAAAGCTAGTTGGGTGAACTTGGCCCAATCACTTTCTCTCAGCACTAGGAAAGAAGCAAGAATAAACCACTTCTGAAAAAAACTTACCAAAAATCCTGCAGGGACTAATCCAAGCAGTTGCCAGAAGTCAATACTGACTCAAAGGTGCCATGGGTATATAAATAAATAAGTTACTATTGCATTGTTTTTGCAGTGACCTAAAGTAGAAAGGCTTCACCCCCATTTTTGGCCATGATTGTTAGGTGAATCACTGCAGCTGTTAAATGAATCATGTGGTCATTCATTAAATGAATCCAGCTTCCCCTATTGTCCTTGTTTGTCAGAAACGAGCTGGGAAGGTCACAAATGGTGATCACATGATCCTGGACACTGCAATCATTGTAGATACATGCCAATGGTCTTGTGCCTCAATTTTGATCAAGTGACTATGGGGATGTAGCAATGGTCGTAAGTAGGATGACTGCTTGTAAATCACCTTTTTTCCAGTGCCATTACGTTTGAACAGTCGCTAAATGAAGTGTTGTAAGTCAAGGAGTGCTTGTATTGAATCTAATATGCTTTTGACATAAAATATTGAAACCTTTTTAAGATATAATAAATCAGAGTTTATTCAGATCAACATGGATAACTTTTCTCAGCAGGATGTTGCCGAGACAACACAGAATCTCGATGTGAAGAATATTGTTTCAAATGCATTGGGAGAGAATGAAGGAATTTATCTATAACTCTTATTTTGCTTGTCACTTGCAATCATTATGTTCCTGCAGAAATAAAGTCCATTAACTCTGCGGGCTTTATGTAGTGAAAAGAACGATGAAGCTGTATTTTATTCACAAATGTTCCAAGTAGGTGCTGTTATTGTAGAGAAGAAGAAGAAAAAAAATGTAGGTTCAACTTTGCTTACGATATATAGCTCAATCCATTCCATTTTGTTGTTTACTGGGAAGGAGGTGAGGTGCAGTTTACCTTTCATATATCCTTGTTTACTTTCTTTTTAAAAATGCATAAAGTACTATGTCGAGAATTGTGCAGCTAAGAGGCAAAGGGAACGACATGCTCAGAAGTTCTTTAAACATGATGTCTCTCTTCCATACACGTCAAACATCCCAACGCGCATATGCAATTAGCATACTCTTGGTGTTGCCTGTCTCCAGAAATGAATCCATTTGCTCTGTAGGGGGGATAAAACCTGGTTTATCATTTTACTTATTTACATGTAATTTAACAGAGTGTGCCCTCTATTGCATACATACTGGTATATTTGACAAAATTCCATCAGCTCCTTTGAGTCTCCAAGGTAATATACTTTGGGGTTGCAAAATACTAACAATTCACGAAAATGAAATATATTCAGTTCCATTCCTTTGGGCTGTGTTACTAGGATTATGTTTTGGAAATCTTCAGAGAACAATTTTTTCTTGTCAAAATATCTTTTGACTATCTTACCTGTTGCCCAAACATCTGTCCAAATGACAAGATTAATCTGTCCTGCTTCTCTCAGACACCACTGTTTTCTAAAAAAAAAAGAAAAGAAAAAAAAAGAGTGACTTTTCTCCTTAAGGTTCACATCATTTGCACAATAAATCAAATGCTCCAGAGAAGGGGTGGTTGTTTTATCCTGATTACACTTCACAACTTTTTTACTGATAAAATCATTATAACCAGAGTGACAGGTGTCTTTACCCTAAATGATGTGTTGCTTCCCACTTTAAGCAGGCTATTCTACTAAGATTCACCAAAGTTTAAAATGCAATGCAAAGTTGTATTTTTTCTTAGATGTAAAAGCTATACTGATACAGTAGTTAGCCAAATTCAAGACATAGTGTTAGCTTATCACAAACCATGTAGTGTAGCATTATCAATGTTGGAGAAGGGCAGGCAGAGCTGAGGGGTGGAGTTAAACTCATCATCAGATTAGAGTCATTCCGCTGCCACAAGTGATGCACATCCAGCCGCTTTTGAATTCCATTGACTCTTACCCAGTGCCAATTTAGTACTGATCACCTTGACTGGGTTTTGATGTATAGGCTTGAGCAAAAAATATTCTGAACTACAACTTATGGTCCTGATCATTTGTGTTTGACATTCTATAATGCTTTTCTTTAATTTGAGGTAATCTTCCAGAATTCTCCCCAAGTCTGGCCATTACTGAGAATTCAGGGATGGAGGGGCAAGTATGGGATGAGCTGTGTACAATTTAAGGAGTAGGAATGTTTTTGGTATTCAGAAGTCATTTATGTGTTTTTATTTTCCCACCAAAACCTATTCAGAGGACATAACAGTGTGGTTGGCTGGCTGGCTGGCTGGCTGGTTGAGGGGATTGGGAGGCTAATATTTTAATAAATTATCATTTTTCTACTACTACTATTACACAGCTTTTAAATTGGAAAATGGCTGCTTTATACCAAAGGGACAATTACACACTTATTTTACATTCATAATGTATACTTTAACTAGGATATGACTACATGTGACCTATGAAACATGGGTTCTACCTGTTCTAGTTCTCCCTGAATTCCAATCAATGGTATCTTCCATTTCTATCTGAAGAAGACAAATATTTAATTGGTAAACTTCTGCATGCTAAATGGGTGTTCTATCACTGAGCTACATGCTAGACTGAGTTTTATTTTAACCACTATTTTGTTTCATATTTCATACAGTCCACGATAAAAAGTTACATCAGATGCATCTACCGGTAATGGTTGACAATAAAATGGTTAAGGCTATTAGTTTAAGATTGTTCCACCAAAATAAGGACTTTGCTCACCAAGATGGCTGTTGAACAGTAGAGAGAATTTTCTCTCTGCTGACGATCTGCCGATTTTGCTGTTGACATTGGTTTTTTGGCAGCCCTGTTCCCTGGATTTGAATGGGAACACTTAGGAACAACCCAATATGGTTTTCAGATGATCATGGACCCACCTGGGATGAAGAGTCTTGAAGATTACAATTCCTAATTGGAGCAGTGGAAAACCAGGTCACCCATCTTTTTCCTTTTGGCAGACCATTCTCTTAAGCATGCATGAATTTCAACTATATTTTTTAAAGCTTCTGTTTTCCTTTGCTTCTTATCTAAAGTTGGCTGGCTGGTTGAATGCTGATTTATTTTAACCCCCTACTGGATTTTATCTCTCTCTTTCTTGTTCTTGTTCTTTTTCTTTGATCTTTTTTACTTTTTTCAATAACCTTTGTCTTTCATAAGGAAAGCACAGCATGCCTTAGAGTAGTGGAAATGTTTGGACTTGATTTACATCTATATTGGACTTTTGCTACAGGGATTTTGCATTGTATTAACTTTATTAAGTAGGCTCTCTACTTGTTAACACATACACACATTACCTTTCCTTTCAATGAGATAGATTGTTGCTAGTGAACACATTTGCTTCTTTCATTGTTTGTTAGCAAATATATATTCATCCATTATTCAATCTTGGTAATTTTTTTTTTTTAATCTCTCTGGGAGGCTGAGACATACTTAAGCATATATTCACGTTAAGTAAAATAGTACTTCTTGTTTAATAACATTGTGTTATGACATATTTTAGGTCATTTCAAACTTTATAGTGATACTCCAAAATGTAAAATGAATTTGTGAGATTCTTTATGCTGTAATAAAAGTAATATTTTTGTTGTACAAAACTAATAAGATTTGTTTTCCAAAACATGTGGCACACAAAGGCAATGTAGTTATTTGAGATTCCCATAGAGAGTCCTCCTGAGGACTCATTCAGTGAACAAATATTTTTTAAAGTATTTTTAAACTAAAAGGTAAAATGCTTGACTTTTTCTTTTAAAATGCTGTCTCTAGTCATTTAATATTTTTACCATTAATTATATTCATATTTTAGTACTTTCTTCTAAAAAACAAAATTTCCAAAATTTATTGTCAGCTGCCCAGTGGTTAGGCATACTTATATATTTCTTTAAAAAAATTAAAATAGGCTTGTGTGTCTCTTTTTAGTTCCAAAATGTTTTTGAAATAATAAATAGATACAAAATTATTGCACTTACTTACTTCTTATATGTTTTATAGTTGCATATGGACAACCTGAAGGCATAACCTTTAAATATAAATTTCTTTCACAGAGGTAATCTAATTGTTCTTTTTTAATCTTTGAGAATTCAGAACTATCCTTAATAAAATTTCTGTTTTATTAGAATAAGCTTTATTAAGGTTCTACAGAGAAACTGTATCTTATACTGTGAGCTGAGATATGCAATGAAACATATTAGAACAGGTTTTTGATATCTCTTACTATTGAAGTGCTGATCTTTTGCCAGTAGTGCTCAAAGGAACAATTGACACTTGTTATTAAAGATAAGGAATTTGAATCATACCCCTGTTGTACTTTAATTCATTTTTTAAAATATCAGTTCAGAGAAAAGCTCAGTCATTCAACTGTAGTTCAATATATTCATTTTTTAAATCCTTATTTGCAATTCCCTAATCAAAGGTTGAATAGACGGCTTGCCTCCTTTTGAAGTATTTGGTTTTAAGTGTTGGCTGGTTCAATCACAGATCTCAAATGAACTACCCCTTCATATTTTTATCTCAATTGAATCAGACTAAAAATGTGAGATGACATTCAGACTTGTGCGTCTGCATTCAACAATTGACTTAGCCCAGTGCTTGACTGACAAGAGCTCTTCCTTTTTTATGCTAACACCAAAAAATTATATTACTGTGTTTTCCACAAATTTATGAATCTTCTTGATACGCTTTAGGATTTTGAAATAAAATTATATATACCTCAGGATAAACAAAGCATGAAATTCACAATACTCTGATATATACCAAGAGTTTGGGACTAAGAATTGTGTTAAAGAATCTTACAGCTACCCTGCATTGAGATTGGCTGCCAATAAATTTAATAAATAAGTATCTTACTTTTGGACCCGAGAAGGAGGAGGAGGAGGAGTCATCTAATATTAGACTGTTACTCTTGCTCACTTAAAAAGGAAATGGCTTGAACTTCTCTTATGAAGGGTCTTAACGTTTCATTTCACTGAGTAGCATAATTACTTTAAAGGTCATCTGATCTTCAGCAAACTTCCTTGGAGGTAAACTCATTTGAATGTTAAAATGTATCCAGGTTTGAAATATAGGCAGAAAAACTGGAGGAGCTGGATATTTGTGTACTCACTCAGCATTTCATAATGATATTTTTAAAAAGATATTAGTTGTGCATTGGCTTTTGACTGAAATGTTTCAAAGTTCTAAAGTAATCCATAGTAAGGTATTATGCTAAAACGTTTTGTTAATGTGTTCAGGTGGTCCTTTTTTAATAGAAAATGAGAAAACAGAATAGTATGGAACTACTTGTAATACTTAAAACAGATCAAATAAAAACAGCCAAGATCAATGACTGTTTATATGATTCAATATATAACAAACACACACACACACACACACACACACACACGTTTCCCTGAAAATAAGACCCGGTCTTATATTAATTTTTGCTCCAGAAGACACATTAGTGCTTATTTACCAGTTAAATCTTATTTTTGGGGAAATATGGTACTAAATGTGTCTGTCTGTCTGACAATCTTAACTGGGGCTTATTTTGTGGGTAGGGCTTATATTAAAAACATTATGGAAAAATCATGCTTATTTTCTGGTTGGATTTTATTTTTGGGAAAACGTGTGTGTGTGTGTGTGTGTGTCCATTTTGTCCATCACTTGATGGACAAAAGTAATAAAGAGATCTACAATAATAGGCGAAATGGTTCTGGGACTTTAGGGGCAGAGAATTTACTCTTACCACAGTGAATAAAGGATGGCAAAAATGACCAGAATTTGACTTAATCTTTAAATTGTCATACACTGTATTTCTTACTTGGGATTTGTTATTATTTTATTTTATGTTGATTGTTTGTACATTTATGTACCTATTTTTTGCTTGCATGTTATGGAGAATTTATTTTTCAGGGAAGCTCTAAATTATTTTTAGAAACCTCAGTTTGTTTCCAGTGTTCAAGATCATTTTCAGTCAAATTGCTCAGCAACACATTATCAGCTCTAAAATGACATAAAGAGGAAAAGCTCTGCAAGAGGTCTAGAGATTTTCCCTTGCATCTACTGTATATCATATTTTTAATAGTAATTGGATTGGAAGGAATCTGGAACTAGGGAATGGTGAACATTAAGTGTCTTGATGATACTTTTCACTTAGATTTGCATTCTTACAGCCCCACGAGTTTAGGAATTGAATGGGCAACTTGCCTCCTGGGACAGATACAGAGCCCACATTGAAAAACTAATTCATTGTTGATATTTTAAAATTATATTTCTAATACAAATTCCACTTGAGACATTGGGGTTTTTTTTCCAGTTCTAAGGGAGCAGCACAAATAAGAGGTTAAAGAAGAGCTTAGTGGTTGAAATTCTTGACTAGTAAATTGCATTGGATTCATTGGTTTACACACACACATTGAGAGAGAAAGAAAGAGAGAGAGAGATAGGCACTACATGTATGTATGCATGCATATACAGATATACATAAATACAACTTTTTCTCAAATTTTATTTCATTGAAGGATTTTGTTTACAATTTTTGTTGTTTAATTATAATTTGAGGTCCATTGATATTTCTGCCATTGAAGGGGTTTTTTTGTCTTTTTTTTTTGCTTTGATTTATATGCCCCCCTTCTCTGGAGACTCAGGGCGGCTTACAATGCATTAAGCAATAGCCTTC
>JANHZT010007899.1:17360-28317 GCA_032468215.1 Stegonotus admiraltiensis | reverse complement strand
ACTTGCAGTAATTGCAAGCAGCAGATGTTAATAACAGTGTTTTAGTCCACTGTACTACCAAGGCTCTTGGTAGTACAGTGACACTCATACATTGCCTGGGTAATATAGAAACCTCTAATTCTTTATTCCACTTATTTCTTAAAATCTGCATTTCAAAGTGATTTATTTATAACTACTATCTATAAAAGCTAATAGTTTTTATATTTACTTTTAAAGGACTTAACAGAATGTTGTTCTAATATCTCAGGTGTCTCAGAATCTGAAAAAGCTGCTGGCCCAAACAATTTCCTTAACAAACATTATAGCTAAAAAAATAGCCATTGGGTTATATCTGATAGAAGATACTTATCTCTTGATACAGTGTATGTTAAAAATTCATCTTCATTATCAATTGGTCCAAAGTCAATATCTCCACTTCCATCCAATGCATCCATAATTTCTAGTTAAAAATATTACTGTGTACAGAATCTATCCTATTTTAAGAACATAGCATATCATGGGTTTGCACAAGATGTCAGAACATCCTCTGCATTGATTAACAGATATCTAGGGTAAAATAATAAGATATAGTCATTTCAGTACATAAATGGAGCACTCCTTTGTCCAACGCATGATTAAATTATGGAATTTACTGCCTCCAAATGGAGTAAGCATCTTAATTTAATATAAAAATATGCATTTGGATGAAATACATGTCATTTAAATCACTTTCTGCTGGCTAATTCCAAACTCTTCAAGCACCACAGAAAAAACTTTTTGGCAGAAGAGCTAAAATGGGGATGAAAAGGGACAGGCAAAGGAAAAAATGACTTATATCCCTATACCAGACTAAAATAAATCCTATGTCATTTCCAACATATTATTGGAAACTCTAGAAATAGATGTAGGAGATGATCAAACTGAGCCTGAGAGACGAGTCAAACAAGTCATAAGTCACAAGTCCCTGCATGTCCGCAAGAGATTTAAGTCCAGCCCACTCTGAATGTCTTCTTAATTCCTGATCATTTTTCTTGACTGCTAGTAGCTCAGATTCTTATAGAGAGCTTAAGTTTGCAATAAGTCTTTATACTCATTTGAACTGTTTGAATCTCCTGATCTTGACAATACCACTGCCACCATCCTTTTAGTCAGCAAAAGGTTTGGATTTGTCCCATCACTTTGGCTGGATAGTGCTGAGGAAAATGACAAAGCAATGATGCTGGCTCAAAAATATATGACACCCAAGGCCACGTTGCCTCATGGTGTCAGCTGCAAAGATTTGCATTTTTTTAAATAACCTCTGTTTTCAGAAGGCTGGGCATTATTGGCCTCCCCTAAAATAAACCATTGCCTATTCAGCCTTAGCCTAAAGCCAGCCCTGAGTAATCCCAACTCACCTTCACTGACACTGACCTGGGTCACTGAAGAAGGCTTTGGGCTGGTTGCCTTTGGCAAATGTTGTGCAATTCAGCACCCAGAACTTCAGGAGAACAACCTTCTCCACAAAGTTCACCACAGAAAAATCCTCTCAGCTTTTGACATAACCCAAGCCCTTCAGGAGAGTCCAGCAAAGCAAAGTGAAGCGAAACATTTTATTTATTTATTTGTTTGTTTGTTTTTAATGTATGTATTTATTCATTTATTATCATATTTAGAGATTTTTCATATTTACAGGAACTCTGGAAGATATTGTTGCTTTGTGAAGTACTTTTTTTTCCAAAACTCCATAGAGTCTTAAACATTATTTTAACATAAGTAAAATAATCAGTAAGGGGGGAAAAGCAAACCAACTTGATTCTCTCTATTTCAAAAGGGACTAAGAAATTTCTGCTAAAAATTCAAAAGGTTCAAAAGAATGTTTTAAGAGTCTTATTCTTCTATAGGTTTCTGAGAATGCAGATTATCCAAAAGTTTGAAAGACAAATTGGATCCTCAATGGCATAATTTTATTTCAGTATTATTGATATTTTCAATAAGTAGCATTGCACTATAGCATTGTTTTTTTTTAATAAATGACTTTGCTTTCTACTTTCATTCATTTATATACTGGAGATAATTACTGTCAGGTTAAGCCCATATGTCAAATTAAATCCAGGTGAAATATTGACATGTGAAATTTTAATGCAAAGCTAATTTACAAAAACTAAAATAAATATCCCTCTTCAAATTGTTAGGGCAGAAGAAGAAAGGAAAACAACAAAAATGTCATCAGGAAGTCTACCTATGCTAACAACAAATAATTTAATAATTAATATGCTGAAAAATTGCACTTGAGAGCTTGTCATCAACGTGAAAAAACATAGATTTTATGAAGAATGACAGCTTGTTATTTACAGTTTCTCCACAGTAATTTGTCATACTTGTCAATCTATTGGATGGCAACACTGAGTTCAATGGAATGTGCAATATAGATGTTTAAAATAAATTGATTTCTTTTTGGCTTTTCTCAGCTTCTAACATCACCTATTGAGGTATTTTTTTTAAAAAAAAACAGTATGATTTATGACAGTGGTGGGTTGCTACCGGTTCTCCCCAGATTGGGAAAACTGGTAGTGGCGGCGGCAGCAGGAGTCTCTTCCCACCCACCTGGACGAAGCATTGCGTGCACTTGTGCTCATGCACACCCACAAGTGAACCAGTAGCGATGGGTTTTGAAACCCACCCCTGATTTAGAAATGCTTTTTGTGTGAAATCAAAGATCTACCTGCTTTACCGGCTTGTTTCTAATAGAAACCAGATTGATGAATGTAAAGCTACCTTATGCCACACAGCTGAACATCTCCTTTTATAGCTCATGGAAGCCATAACATCAGCCTTACTATTTTATACAGGAAAAGGGCTTTATTTTTGTACCTAGAACCCCACTCTTCCATGAGGCTCCATCAGAAATTTTAAAAAGGCAATTTTCCAGGAAATTACACTCATCAAGGGGTAATAACTCAGGATGGGGAAGAAAAGGAAAAAGCCTCAAGGCTTTTCTGAATCTCAAACCCTTTGAGATGCTTTCTGTATCAGGAGGAAAGGAGCTCTTCCTTTTAGGATGCACCATAACACAGCAAGCAAGATTTCTAATTGCAAGGAGCCAATTAGAAACTGAGTTAGCTGGGCGATATATCTTCAAACTGCTAAAATATTTTACCGATAATTAAAACATTTGAAGGCTTTGCTTATCTGTCTATGTGAAGTGAAGCATTTGAGAACTCTGGTAAAGCCCCTGGAATACCTTGACATGGAAACTCCTGTAGAAGAATTTCTTCTTTGTCACTGCTTCCAGAATAAATGTAAAGCTGCTCTATTGGAATATACAATAGATCTAGATGTAAATTCAGATATATAGACATGGGCATAGCCATAGCCATATAAATACAATAGATGCACTCATGGAAGATATCTGTGGAAAAAAGAAGGACCTATAACCCTAACTTCTTTTCTCATGTAGCCCTTAATATGGGCTTCTTAGTATAGTCTTTGAGTTCAAAAGTATTCCCAACCCGTTATACCAGGGAAATAGTGCCTATTGTTATGCACTGTGTCTAACAATAATTTTCTGGAAGCTTAAAGAGAAAAATGAATCACTTTGGAACCTTATTTAGACTAGCAAATTCTTTAGAGCAGGGGTGTCAAACTCATGTCGTCACGGCGTCATCACATGAAGTATCAGAACTTTTTCACCCTTTGCTAAACTGGGCGGGGGCAGGGCCAGCATAAGACACATTTGGCCCGCGGGCTGTGAGTTTGACAACCCTCTTTAGAGCTTTCTGAGGGGAAAAAAAGCAAAGTAAACTTGCTTCACACACACACACACACACACACACACACAGAGAGAGAGAGAGAGAGAGAGAGAGAGAGAGAGAGAGAGAGAGAGAGAGAGAGAGAGAGAGAGAGGGATATGGAAAAGTAGCCCAGATTAGTTTCAAAGCACTGTGCAAAACTTACAGAAGGCACAGCTGTTTTACCGGTTCAAAGAGAGGTCCTTTACTGATGCTTTTAAGCATTGTGAAATATCTTTCTTTTTGTAAAGACACATAGAATCCATTTATACTTAAGAAATAAGATTAAAAATGGGACTTTTTCAAAGCAGGTGCTTTATCACTATTATGATTATTCTTCAGTTATCTTGTTTGGGTAGCCAGCATCAAAAGTTCAATTTCTCTTATCACAGGATGAAGTCGTTAAATACCTGTTATTCTGTTTTATAACCATTGCGTATAGATTGAAATGAATTCCTTACCTTTCAAATATTTTTGTGTATGGTCCAGACTGTATGGCTTCTTGAGTACACTAATGGTACAAATTTCTTTCTACTGATGATGTATTCTTATCTTATCAGTATCTAAATAGTGGCATACTTTCTTTTCTCATAGACTTCAGATATCCAAGCATATCCAATACAGTATGCACTCTATTATTCCCATATTGTTTGCTTGATTATGTTTTATCAAGTAAGAGTTCAGAAGTTCACAGTGGTCTTCTGAAGGATCTGTTCCCAACCTGGTCTTTCAGGCCTTCCAATAATGCACTCACTGCTATTGTAACTGAATCCATCCACCTTGCTGCTTGTCATCGTCCTCCCATTTTTTTCCCCCAGTAACATAAGTTTAATTAGAGAGGTAGGCCTTACATATTGTGTTAGAAGTATGATAATTTGAGCTTGGCTATTTGTGCTTCAAGTGGAAACTCTGGACTGATTTGTTCCATAAATGTTAGGGAATTGTTATTGCCCAACTGGTTGGTCAGGCAATATATAAACCAACATTGTGCGTTTGTGGCTAAAAGTATTATGTAGCTTTAAAAACTGTGTTGCATCATCCTGCATCCTGATTGGCTGAGCTCTGTAGCCAATGTACTTATGGTTTGTGTGGACACTACACCATTTTACCTGCTGATATGCTGTAACTCTATATTTGATCTCTCTACATGATCATTGCTTGATCATGGCTATTTATTGCTTTCTTATATTTATTGAGTGTTTTTATATTGAACTGTGTTCCTGATTGAAATTGAAGAAGATCTGTTTTATTGTATTTTTCTACAACTGGTAGGAAGACTTTATATCCCTGGATTGACCTTTTATCTCACTTTATATGGATATGACTTAGATTGTTTTTGGACTATGATTTTGCTTTTCCCTAAAAGTAAAAGTAAAATACTACAAAACCCAGTTTGTCTGTATGTCAGCTGTTATTATTCACAATCAGTCTCAGCCGTTTCTGTGCGTTAAACTCTAAGGGTCCTCTGCTCAATAATCCACAACATCGGTTGTGACACAAATAATATCCTTAACAATAAGCAATTTTGTTTTCTTGGCTATCTATGACATTCTAGGGGAATCTTCTCCAACATCAAACTTTAGAAGCATCATGTAATAGATAAAGAGGATGGTCTTGAAGGATAGAAGGAAGAACCACTACAAAGACAATGTCCAGAAAAATGAAACCTGAGCCCAAGCTAAGAAAGTAATTTGACAAAATGACTCAGACAGCCCCTTCCCCATTATAATAAGAATAAAACAGGGAAGAAAAGTAAAACATTCAGAGTGGCAAGATTCTCTTACTATAGCTAATAAAAGTAGATTAGATATGCAGTGTCTGTTTCTTAGTTTGATAGGGCTGAAACATTAACACTATGCTATTTTTTCAAAGTCCAACTTTGATGCTTTTTGTAATATTGCTTCTTGTCTCTTTTTACAGCGCTCTGAAATTCTTTAAGTTTCTTCATGAGATTTTTGTTGTGTCTTTGTCTTCTCAGCTTGGCAATCTCACATCCAGTTTACTTTCTTCTATTTGTGGTCTTTAGCAATCTCTTTCGCATTCATCCTTGGATTTCATTCCACGTTTCCTGTGGTTGTCTATAAATAACTTTTAGGACTTCAAAGTAATTCCTCCCATTATCCAGTACAATATTATCTGTAATGTTCTATTGTCTATTCATTTGGTCTTCATGGTAAAATATAGGAGTGGCTCACTACTGTCTTTTCCCATTCTACGCCAACATATTTGTGTACCTATGATGACCAGTATATATACCTTTTGGCTTTAGTGGACAATTGAGATAATTTTCATACCTTGGGTGATCCTAATGGAAGAATGATCTCTTGGCATACACTCACAGTGTTCTTCATTCATCACCCTTAGGAATATACTCCCCACCATGGCCACAATGAATCAACAGAAGTGAGGACTTGAAGAAGTGAGTCACTGTCAAGAATTGAATTCCAGCCTCCCACATGACAGGTGGAATGCTCAGCACCATACTAAATCATATACTGGAATGAAATAAGAGACATTGGGATTATGTTGCACTATGCACTATTATATATGCACTCTGCTATGTTTGTGTGCTGGACAGACATGTGTCTGATAGGATCAGTGTAAAATGGAAACCAACACCAAGCGCCAAAGCTAGAGAGGGAAGGAAACTTAAGATATGTAAAACTGTCAGTTAAAATCATTACATATTATGAAAAGCTCAAGATAGCACACATACCCCTCTGCCATAGTAGCATATGGTAAAATCCAAAGGGAGAATAAGAAATAATCAGCCAAAGGAATTAAAGGTGTGAGAAAAAAGAAAAAGAAATAAAGCTAAATTTACTTTATATAAATGGTATTTGCTATTCCTCTGCATACCATTCTACCCTTGCAAATCATCTTTGCTTCCGCACTGTTTCAACAGTCAACATATTGCCTTTTATTATTTAAACCTTCTACCCATTACTTTTCTTAAATATTATTTGCTTTTGCAATTCAAGTCTCATTCATTCTCTTTATATGACCAACAAACCACCTCAGTGTGTATCTTTTCATATTTTATTTCCATCATTCACTTTTGAATTCATTCTACATTCATTCACCACCCATTCATTCTTGGTCTAGCTCTTGTTATACAGCATACTCTTCTCAAGTGCCCCATTCACACTGCATTCAACTTACTTTTATGCTTTTTCCTTTCTCAACTCTCATTTCAATTAGAACAAAATGGGCAGAAGATGCTTTTAGAATCCAGCCTCTTTTGATCCTTTCAATTAGAGCTCTATTTTCTTATAAATTTCATGTACATCTACAACCAGAACATGTGCACTTTAAAATCTTGCCATTCATTTCACCATTTTAGTAAACATTTTACAGAAGTGCATCAATTCATCTACTGATTCTAACTTTTCACCATTTATGTATAATTTGGCTTTTTTTTCAGTTTCCTTTAGACTTTCCTCTCTCTCTCTCTTCTCTCTCTGCTCAGTGTCAAATCGTTTACTCAGTGTTCAGTTTATTTTCATACATTTTGTTTCCATCATGTACTGCTCTTTTCCCAATCAGCAACTAACATTCAATACTGCATACTCATGTAATATAGCTTTCCTAATTTAATCCATGACAAACTTTAGACTCTGGAGGCTCGAGCATTCTTTGAAAACTAGAGGAAAAAATCTGTTTATTTCATTTAATTAGCAAAACCTACAAATTATTTTTTGTTGTTATTTTTTAATAGTGTTTATAATTTCTTTTAGATCATCTTGGCGATGGCCTTGAGGAAAATATTCAGAAACTATCACAAAAACAAAAAGGGCAAAATAATTCTTTGAGCCCTGGGAAAAGAGGTGATGTTGGAATGGAACTCAGGCTGTCTCCTCTCTGACTTCCTGGAATATAAGACAGAGGCAAGAAAAAACACAATTTTATTTGCAAGATATTATTACTAACAACTAATTCTAGTCTTCTTATGAAGTCTAATTCCTGTTCTGGATAATTTTGAAGAGCTGAGATTCCTAAAGGACAAAAATAATAATTTCAGTTGTAGAACACTGTTTTGCACTTTAGACATGTTCAATATTAATCGGAAATGTATTTTTTATTCACTTCCTGCTTTACATTTCCATTGCAAGCTAATTATAAGTATCTTGTAAATTAGCCTATTCCAGAACAGGTAATAAGAGGGGGGAAGCTAAGGAAAGGGAAATGGGGTTGATAGAAATCTCACTGTAAGAGGTTGCTCTTGCAATGTGTGGGTAATGGAAGAAGTGTCACATACATTCTGAACCTTGCTCTCCAGGTGTAATGGTATGTGGGAATGACCTTGGCAGACTGGAAGGAGGGAGAGGGAGAGATGCTGCTTTGGGAACAATCAAGATAAAAGAAGGCATAGCTCACAATTGCAGGAAAGTTATCTATGTGAACCAGAGCTCCAATTATGAACATACTATGACATGCAGAAAGGCGTCCCTTCTGCAGGTGCTAATATCATTTTAGAACAATGTTCACAATGTGAAGCAAACACACAGATCTTCCAGTTAGCATAATGCCTGCATTGGACTATGTTGGTCTTACTAAGATAAAAAAATAACCAGCCATTTCTTCTGCCAAGCAGTTTACGTAACTTTGTCTACTGCAGCATACAGTCTTGAAAGGCTGAATTCATCATCTAGCAGACATGTTTTTAGTTCTCCCGTCATCACATTGGAGGCTTGGAAAGTGTCACTTCCTTCCCCTTCCTCTTCCCCTTCCTTTTCATGTTATTTTCACCCACCCATATTTCAGCGCCTGTCTCAACCTTCAGGGGGGCTATAAGAAAAAAAAGAAAAATGCCCACAAAGATGGAGTTCTTATAAATGTTCCTTTTTCAATGATCTTGATTCAATCACAGCCCCAGAGGGACTTTTAATCATCTGACATGGGGAAGTTATTTGATCAAGAGACTTAATTTTGTCCCAAACAAGGCCAAATCTGTTTCCAAATCCATCATTTAAGTCCCTTTGGAGTCCACATGATCAGAGTCATCCGCAGGAACTTGAGGCTTTCTTCAAAATGACAAAAGCAATATCACACCATTTCAGTGAAAATTCTGCCCTTTACAGGTGTCTATGCAATGTCACAAGGCACATCCAAGAGGACCAGAACTTGGGTTGTGATAGTACAACATTGCTTTTGTCATTTGCCTCCTCTCTCCTTGACTACCCCTAGGAATGCTTCTGTATATGACATTTTTTTTTCAGCGCGTTGTGTGTTTGTAAAATGGAATGCCCAGGCCTGAGTTTGAACAAACTGTATTTTCTACACTTTATTGCTGCAAAGCAACTTTGGGAGGCTTTCGGTTTTAAAGGGCATTTTAAAAAATGCTTTAAACATTAAGAAGTGAGAAGCATGTTGTCATGAAAAACAGGGCTGCCATTTCCTTCCACAACTCTGGCAACTCATATTTGATTTAACCTTTCTGTTTTTCTTTCTACTTGGTACCCTGAATGTTCTCCTTCTGCCATCTGTAATAAACAAGTGCTAATCAGCTCTAATTCTCAGAATTCTTCTTCCTTTCTCTTCTGGGCAGGGTTAACAGAGGTATGCCTTAAACATATTATGATTCTGTTTATTGTTTATTTATATCAGAAAAGAGATAAAACTGAAATTAGGAGAAACATATTTTTTTTAACAAATGGACGAGGCTTCAAGATCTGTTGGAGTGCTGCTGCAGGCTACTTCTAGATTAAGCATACAAATGTCCTTTTTGATCTAAAGGTCAAGTCTTGTTGCTTTTTAAAAAGGAGAAAAAATAATGACAGAAAGTTTCCTGCTTCCACTGAGAATAGGCTTTAAATGCTAACAGGGAGTTCTTAGCCTATTCTGCAACTTTTATAGAAGGATTCTTACTGCAAAAACACAACCCCAAACTGCTACTCAGGCAAAAACAACAATTATATGTCCAAGTTATCCAAATCTGGATGACCATTAGATGGCAGCAGAGTTTTCTTTACACCTGGGTTGCCATCTAAAGGCCTTCCAGATTTTGGTTCTCCAAATCCGCAAGCACGCTTTCTGTTTTACACGAGGATTTTGTTTTGGTGAGGAAAAAATGTAGTAAGATTGCAAATTCTGACAGTAAGTTATGGTCCCTTGGGCCTGCTTGTGTTTAATGTACTTGTTGATGAGCAGCATTTATTTATTAAAGGGATTTATATTCTGCTGATGTCTGAAAATCTCAGCTGTTTAGAGAATAAAGCAAACCTAAAATATAAGATAACATAAACCAGTTTTGACTTTTTCCCAGCTAAAGGTCCTTTTTCTTTCAAAGCTTCAACAGTAAAATTACCAGATTATGGAATCCCCATGCAACTTTCCTGTCCTCCTTATGGATTGAGAGATGACGCACATACGTATCATATAACAAGCTCAAACTACCATTAGTTTGGGTTTTAACCCATTTTTTTAAAAAAATAATGTTATCAAGAACCTTATGCATGCTGGTTATATCAAAACAGTGTCTGACAAGTGAATGTTTTCACTTCAGCATAGATATTATAAGAAATAGTTGGCAATACTGTAAAGCTATTTGTACTGAGAGAGAACATATCTGAGAGAAAAACTCAGTTGGTGATTGGCTGTTTGCTAAGTTAATCAAAGGAGTTGGTCGCCTACCAATCAGTTATTGTACTAACACAACAATAGCCTGAGAATTGTTCTTTAATCCATTATTCAATTTCATTAAAGAAAATGGAAACTCGCTAGGACAATAATACATTAAAAGGTCAATGTAATAGTTATATGTTGCACCATTAAGAAATGTTTTGTTTTGTTTCAAGATAGTAATAAATCAACCAGGAATAGATGTTTCTAAGCCTCTTTATTAAATACATCAACCAAAAGAAATTTTAAGCAAATTCCAAGCGTACTGTATTTTCCAATTGTGAGCGGACTAATTCAAGTTGAGAACTAAATAGGTCTGATGAACTTCTAGATGTTAAAGCACCAACTTCACCTCCAAATTAAATTATGCTCTGTTTTAAAATCTGAACATTTCCAGTTAGCCTTCATTCTCAGTCTCACTTAAAGTATTTGCAACTCTAATAATAATCATAACTTTATTGTCATTGTATGTGTATATACAGTAGACCCATACAATGAAATTCACTTAACACCCAAAGACCAGGTCCAACGCACATAACAATCCCCAAACATACCCACCCACCCCCCCCCAAATACCCCAACCAAAA
>JANHZT010007893.1:0-10647 GCA_032468215.1 Stegonotus admiraltiensis | reverse complement strand
TGGCCCGGGGTGGAAATGTACAGCTGAGTATCATCAGCGTACTGATGGAAATCCACCCCGAAGCCACGGATGATCTCGCCCAGTGGCGTCACATAAATGTTGAACAGAAGGGGCGAGAGGACCGACCCTTGGGGCACCCCACAAACTAGGCTCCTCAGGGTCGACCTCTGCCCCCCTGCCAACACAGACTGCGTACGGTTAGAAAGGAAGGAGGAGAACCACCACAACACGGTGCCCCCCACTCCTAACCTCTCCAACCGGCGCAGCATGATACCATGGTCGGTATCAAAAGCCGCTGAGAGATCTAATAGAACCAGGACCGAGGAGCAACCCCTGTCCCGAGCCCTCCAGAGATCGTCAACCAATGCGACCAATGCCGTTTCCGTGCTGTACCCAGGCCTGAAACCCGACTGGAATGGATCCAGATAGTCCGCTTCATCCAGGTACCGGGGAAGCTGACGTGCCACCACACTCTCAACAACCTTCGCCACAAAACGGAGGTTAGAGACTGGACGATAATTTGATAAAACAGCCAGGTACAGGGAAGGCTTCTTGAAGAGGGGCCTCACCACCAGCTCTTTCAAGGCGGTGGGGAAGAAACCCTCACTCAAAGAAGCGTTAATAATCCAATAATCTTTCTCAACTCCTTGAAATTTATGGCACATCCATAAATTTTTCTTACCAACAATATTGAAGGATTTTTTTTAACTTCCTGGATTTCCTGGAATTGTGAGATCCAAGCATTGCTTAGGTTTGTTCTTATTTATCTTTCTGCAATTAGTAGGGATTAGGTTTCAGTAAACATTCAATATCACAAATGCAAAATCAGTGATTGTACAGTGCAATGTATCCTAAATTTTTATATGATACTCCTTAATCAGATCAATAAATTTAAAGTCATCAGGTTCAAAAGTCGTTGATCACTTTCTTCAATAGGGATGGTTAAAAAACCAGATTATTTTATCCAAGGAATTATTAAAGCTTCAGTAATACAACATTTTTTTTCTTGTTAATGAGGCCAAGACTGGGCATTTTATTGTATTGTTTTTTAAAAAATAAAATAAAGGTTTGTTAAAGCAGGGGTCCTCAGTCCATGGACCAGCATAGGGCTGCCGCATGCCAGAAACTAGGCTGCACAAACAAGCGAAGCCCCATCCACAGGATGCAGGCAGAACCCAAAACCACACCCTTTCCAGTCCACGGAAAAACTTTTCTCCCTGGAATTGGTCCTTAGTGCCCAAAAAGTTGGGGGCCGCTGTGTTAAAGAATACACAAAAACTACCAAAAACAAAATAAACCCAAAAAAAATTAACCATATCACATATAAATGAAATAATAAATATGGTTTCATTTTAAAAAGGATAAAACTTAATTTTGTAAGTTATTTTAAAATCTATGCCAAAGGGAGCTATGGAAGGGGGATTGGTAGAAATACTGCTTTTTCAAAAATGGATAAATTACATTCCCCTAATCCAATCTTCAATTTCCAGATTAGTAATTTTTTTCTCAAGATAATTCTCTTTACAATTCCCCTGCTTGAGTTCCTTAGAAATAGTCAAATAGCAGAGCAAACCCACAACAGAAGCTGTTTTTTAAAAAAATAATGATTGTGAAGGAACTGTTCTCAGGCATAAGCAACCAGACCTCCACACGTGCAAACTAACTACTTTATTACACTCTTCCTATAATATGGGAATCTCCCTCGTCTGGCAGCCTATTCTTGGGACAATTAGATGAGGCTCCAAGGAATTCAGGGAAACCAGTTCCACCCCTTTTGCAATTGCAACAGTGATTCTAGACTAGTTCATCCCTCTTCCCTGCCAGGCTGGTTGATTCCCAACATCTGTCTTCAAAGCATAAAATGGCAAGACTGATTCATTAACATTCAGGTTTTTAATTCTGTTTTGGTACTAACTGATCTGCTCTACTTGTGTAGTCAGAAATTGCCATTAATATCACGGTAAAGAAGGAATTTGGATTCCAAAATTATTATCTGAATTTCATTGACTTGTTGGAGTTGAGCATCTGACAGTCAAACAGAGCCCATTAATATTGAGCACTGATAATACATTTGGTGTCTGGGCTTGCTAATATTAAAAACTGTTTCAATTGTAATTCAGTGTATTGATGGAACACATACAACTGCCTATTTCTGTTATTAAGAAACAGAATCAATGGAATAACTGGGTTAGGGTTAGGATTCATAGTTCCATCATACTGCTGTTTCTTTAGAGACGATAAAGTGATTCCTATAGCATTTGTGAAATTAAAAAGTAAAGCTATTTCCCTAACAATGGATTGAACACTTCGTTATGAATAGAAATATCTTGATTACATCAAGACTTATTTTACCGGTAGGTAGGCATAAATAAATCTATAGTTTCATACAAATGAATTCATTGTATTCCATTGTGCAGATATATAATTAATCTGAACATTGCTGTTTTATTAGAATTAACTAAGGGGTTTTTCAACCATAATGATGTCCACCATTTCTTGAACCTACAGAAAAAGAGCTGTAGTGGTAGAGTGCAGTATTGCAGGCTACTTCTGATCACCGGCTGCCAGCAGTGTGGCAGATCGAATTTCACCAGGCTCAAGGTTGACTCAACCTTTCATCCTTCCGAGGTCAGTAAAATGAGGACCCAGATTGTTGGAGGCAATATGTTGACTCTGTAAACTGCTTAGAGAGGACTGTAAAGCACTGTGACGTGCTATTGATATTGCTACAGAAAGGTATGTGAGCATAATTGTTCACTCCACCACCTTTCCTTCCACAACCCACCACTTCCAGGCCTTTCCTATTCTGCCACTTGATTTTCCTATTCTGTACTTGATTACAGACAAGGAAGAAGCCCACAGAAGCCAGGAAAGGGATTCCTTTTCTTTATTTCTCATCTACCAGTGGAAAACAGCCACTAATCACCGTCCTTAACATGAAGATCTGGTGAATTTAAACGGATTCCTGCATGGCAGGTTTAGCATTTCTCTAATTACGTATCTCACCGATGGTGAGTGCTAAGGCAGGTGGCAGGATGAAAGGTGAAGCAGAAAAGAGTCCTCTTCTTCCATCTAGCTTGTCCTTTGTGTCTCGTACCTGTCATCCATGCTATTTCTATATAATGCTTTTCTGAAAATGGGCTTAATTCAGAAACAGCACAGCTGACAGGTAAGATGCATCCAGCCCGAATAGGGTTAAGGAAGAAGCAATCAACCTCAAGTCTGGCAGCATCCAGAAGTAGCTAGATAATAGCCAAAGAGAACATGAATGCTAGAGCGGACATCTTGAGTCACACAAATCTGAGTGGCTTACTTGTTGCAACAATAGCCATCACCATAGCACCTACTGCTAATAAAGCTGGTATGGAGTGGGGCGGCCCAGTGATGCCCGCTCTCCCTCCAAGAGGAACATAATATTGCTAATTCTCTGAAAAGCAATAAGAAAATAGCTGTGAAGCACTGCACAAAGTCATGGAAACTGCAGCTGTGTGAGCCTGGCCTTAGGTCATTGTCCAGAGTGATAGTATTTTTGCATGGGCCCTCAGAAATAATCATTTAAAAAATGGAAAATGGAAAAAACTAATGTCAGCCCAAACTGTAGAAAACCTGTAATGCAGCAGAATCTGGCTTTCATTTCACTGTTAACTCAGCCTGTATAAGGCAGGACCAGCACTCTTAGAAGCATTAACTAGTGCTTAAAAACAGGTCCAATGCTCTTTTAGAAGATCTTTAACCCTATATTTATAAGGAGACTGTGTAGGAGCTGACAAGCACTATTGAAAGCACCAGTCAGAATTACTTGGACAGATGCATCTCCAGGAGCCAGGAGTCTGCCTTGCAATCCAATCCAATCCAAACTGCGGAAGGAAGAGCTCAACAACCACAGGGAATGGAGTGTTCTCACAGTAGATAGAAATGGCCAATAAGAGCTAAGTAGATCACAATCCCTGAAACAGTATTCACAGCAAACGTGTTGTGACAAGACCGAAAGCACCACAATGTAACTCGAGCAGGTAAGGAGAAGTTTAAACTGAGGGGTCCTTGGTGCTCTCTGAGCTTTGTTGTTTTCTTGCAGATGTTTCATTACCCAAACAAAGTAACATCATCAGTGCTAGTACGGAGTAGGGTTTGCTCTCAGTTTATATTCTAGAACACAGATATCAACCTCGTGGCGTCATGCGATCATGTGACATTTCATGATGTTTTTCGTGGAGCTGGGGTGGGCATGGCCTACACGTGATGCATCCGGCCCTTGGGCCTCCAGTTTGACACCCCTGTTCTAGAAGTTTAAGCTGCCTCAGATATGGGCAGGGCATGAAATGAATGCAGTTGGGGTTGCTGGGGCACGGCCATGCTGTTGTTAAGGACAAATGAGGAAGACTCCATATCATTTACTAGAACTACCTTCTTCTTTTAGTGTCATTTCATACAAGAGATTGCCAGCCACCCATAATATTTATTATTTTGGTATTATAGTCTGACAAAGACATTGCATTTTTTTCCAAACCATGTATATAGATGTATATAGATATTGGACTCAGTGCCTGGTGAGAAAACCTATTAGAGCAATCAGCTCTCACTCTCTATTTTAACATCTCTTAATGCAGTGATCTTGTTAAACATGACCTTCTCACATTTCATGCCACCACTAAGGGTGACATTTGTATTGTTAGGCTGTGATGCATGTTTCATTGTTTGTATATCATTGCAGTTAACACCAGATGCCTTTACTAATGCAGCTTTAATAGCAATATGCTTAAGTGTTTCTATTTATTGTAAAACGCCAACTGCTGGGAACATAATCAATCCAGGGTCTTTATGTTAGCTTGAGTGCCAACCATGATTTCCATCCTTAATTCAATTTCTAAATAACTTCACATATAGGTATCTTACTTTATCTCCCCCTCTCCCTTTTGGTCAAAAATTCAGAGCAATCCAGGACCAGAAATTAAAAACATTCCTATCCCTTCACATCATCATCATCATAACACATCAATAAATTGCAGCTTCCTGCAATAACACCAGTGGAACTGCAAAAAACTGCGCTATTTGGAACATCGTACATCTTAAGAAGGTACTTGGTTGATACCTAGGACGCTGGCAGCAACCCGTATCAACCATTAGCGCCAGTCGATGGTATTTGTGATGCATTTTTGAATGTTCAGTTGACTGAGTTTCATGTTTAATGAATAAAGATAATAATAATAATAATAATAATAATAAAATAAAAATAAAAAAATGTCCCCTCTGCCTATACTGCTTGTTTGCCCTGAGTTTACTCTAATTAGCCTTATACACTGCTTGGGTAGAGTTAACATTCACTGACCTTAGAACTCTACTATAGGAGCACACTATGTTCCCCTACCAGGAGCTGAGCTTTTCTGCAGGATATAGTTTTATTTATTGTAATGTTATGTGAGTAATGTTGAGATTGGGAGGCTCATCTGAGAAGTTGCCTTGAGGCCAGAAAAAACATTGCTTATGCCTGCATAACTATGACCTCAGCCTTTTTCATTCATGGGATGGGTAAAGATAACGACAATTTCATGGGGGACAGGCGAGAAATTGCTCTCTTCAAGGATTAATTATATATGGTAAATAGAAAGATGAATGGATGGGTTGTGTTTGGATTAGGATGACAGCAAACATTGTTTTATCTTCCCTGTAAAAAGAAACCATAGAAGCTTTGGAATAATTTTATTTTCCCTAGATATGTTTCACTAAAATTAGCCTGTTAGAAACAAAATATGGCCTTGTGGGACGGATTTGTGCATTTTACTCTAATTTCTTGACTGTTTGGAAAGGCAACAGGAAAAAAAATGCTTACAAATGTCATCTCTTTTCTGTCATAGAGGCCTGACTCACACATTAGGCTAATCTATAGTGTGATTAGTTTTCTTCTCATTGAGCTATTTGGAGAAAGCACAAGATAGTCTACTGGCCATAGTTATACAGAAATATGTATTGTGGATGTATTTCTCTGTATTGTAAGGTGGTGCTAATTTGTATAGTTGCAACAGTTGGCTTGTCTTCGTTGTAACTATCTGTCCAATTGGTTTGGTTACTAAATCATGAACTATTTTATTGGATCATATTTCTGTAGTTTGATTTGTACCAAACTGTAATAAAGGCATATAAATCGTCCTCTTCTTCCTCATCATCATCTTAGATATAACCATATATTTTCATATCCAAGAATATTGATAAGCCAGGGGAAGAAAATAATCTTATATCAGAGATGGGCAACCTAAACCTCTATGGCAAGTAGTTTTACCTAATATTGTCAATAAAGAGACATTATGGAAGTTAGTTATAGTGGAAAACGGGGGGGGCGGGGGGGGCTGGTTAATGGGGTCACGAAGAGTCGGACACAATTTAGCAACTGAACAACAACAAATGGAAGTTGATTACCAGGACCTTGTTATAAGCTCAAGCTCAACCTAGAAATGTGTTACAACAAGGTGGGCAGATACAAAACCCCTGATCTTACACTTGATTAAAGCAGTAAGTTTATAGTACTAGTAAAAAAGTAGTAACTTCGCATGGCAGCTTTCTTTTTTCAAAATTCACGTTTTGTGAATTAAATATTTATAAATATTACATGTTTAAAAATGCATGGGTATGATTGTGTCTTTAAATTACATTCTTCTTTTAACCAACAGAATGTGCCTGGAGCTGAAGTCAGATTGTTTATTTTGGAAAACATCATTTTAAATCCTGCTTATGATGTCTACCTACTGGTAGGAATGTCAGTAAAATATAAAGTCATGAAAATTAGGCGAGGGAAAATGACAGGTATGTCTTTTTGTCCAGCTGTAATATTTTACATATATTTCCTGCAGATCTATATAATGGTACAACTATGTTTAAGTTAACAGTCACAACAGAGTCCGCAAGTCATTGCTCAGATAAATTCCTGTGTTCTTTAATAATTAGTTTAACACATATTTGGTCAACACATTTTGAAAGTTAAAAGATTGTTTCAATTAAATTTCATCATATAAACCTGCAAATGTCAGTCCATGGTGTGTATGGGGAATGGTAGAGGAGAGAGAAGATGAACCAAAAATTACAGGAATATTGTGCTAATTGTGTCTTCATTACTTAGGGTAGTAAAGCATTGCCTGAAAAAATTAGGTAACATAGACCCACATCTGAACTGTATATTCTGGCTTGGAATTAAATTTCTACCAGGTTATTGGCCTATTCTTCTAAGGAGTTAGTGAAGCAACATTTCCATACTTCAGTTCCTATATGATCTCAATAATACTTTTTGATACTGTAATGTTCAATCGTTTTCCACCCTGTTATTCAAAGCAGCTTTGTGGAAATATATATGAGGTCAGAAGAGATTGTTCTGTTTCAAGAAAGCCAGCAACATTTTATAGCATTTGGTTTAGAAATACCAACTTGGTTGTAAAACAAAATTAAAAATGTTTCACTCAATTGCTATTTGGACTCAATTTTATGGTTCCTGATTCTCTCTCAAGTTTAACTTCTTAAAGGATAAATTATAAGGAGATACGCTAAATGGAAAAAATAGTAAGAAATAGCATCAATGAATTAATGTTAAGAAACCTAAACCCATTTTCAAGATTTAGAAGTACTTCTGAAACAAAATTAAAAATACAGGTAATATTGACTAATTCAGATCAGGATAACTTAATTTACCTCTAAATCAGTGGGAGAAATAATTCATCACGTAAATATTTTCCATTGATTTAAAATACAACAAATGTGATTGGATCCATATCCATTGATAAAATATTCATATAAACTTTCTATTCATATTTTCCTAGTTTATTAATAAAACCACATCAGGTCATCTCCACTTCACCAGTTAGCATCTGTTATTTACTTTGGCTCTGTTATATCTAAAAGCTGAGATGAACTCATTAATATGTGCCAAAGGATGGAAGAGATTTGCTTTGGGAAGCAGAAAGCCAAAAAAACCAAAACAAGTCTTTCTTAGAGGCTGAATAAAGTAACTACCTATATTAGCAATATAATCATAATGAAAGGTGTTTTTTTTAAAAAAATGTGAATCCATTTATTTTTATCTTCCTAAAACCTACGGCTTTAGTAGTGAGGATTTCAGCGGTAAGAAAATTTGTTACTGTTCTATTGCCTTTTTATGTAACTTTGTACTCTGATTCCTTATAAGTAAATAAGTAAAGTTATATTTTATAGTACAAAGCAAACATTTCTGTGTTGTGTTTTTCTTTTAAAAATACCTTGATGAGCACAGAAGCATTGTGTGTGTTGCTTTTTTTTTCTATTGGAAGCATTTGGTGGCATTTTTTTTTCTTTGATTGTTTCTTAATGTTGTCTTGCATTTTGGACAGAACTAATCATGCATTCTGATCAGTATGAGCTACAACTTCAGAACAGCACACTCAGCCCTGGGGGAGATACAGCCTGGCCAGTTGCCAGATTGGATCAGGCAACATGCACAGTTACTGCATTGCAGCGGGGACAAGCAAATCTTGTACTTTCCCACAAAAATATCCTTTTTGTGTGTGGTTTTTCATATTATGCACAATGAATGATCATTGAACTAGCCACCCTGTATTTAGAGGCCTTCCAGGATACTCTATAGTACCGCTATTACTCATTAAGTAGCAATACTCTTGACTTGTTCAAACAGCAAAGAATATAATAAATGTTAATGTAACAAAATTTTCAGTGTGACTACTTTGATTCTTTCTAATGTTAAAAATTAGTACTGCATAGACTTTACTCATATAACAATTAATATTAATTTGTTATCATTGTCTAACTTTTGGATCCTTAACTGATTTATAAGTGTATCTATGCAAGGGGCTTCTAAATTACCAAATGGCACCATTTTTGTTGTGGACCCAGGATACCTAGGTTAGTACACAATGCTAATTGACTTTAGAAATAAACAACTTCATACATTTTCTTAAATAACCAAAGCTAATTAATTCCATACAAAAATCTATACTTATCTTGCCATGTACTTAATAAATTTGTAGGCTTGCTGGGAGCCGTGTGACATAGAAATTAAAATTGTTATGATTGGTTGCACAGTCAGCCAGATGTTTAGAGTGGATTGGCATTTTTGTACACCTATGGTGACCTTCCCAATGACCTGGGGAATGGCAGATGTTGTTTGATGGTGTTAAACAGGATGTAAACTGTTCCAAATAAAACTGCCTTTTGCAATTGTCTGATGGCAGTTTTGTCAACATTGATGGTATTTGAGTAGTGTTCCAGATGTTTTGGAAATGGATCCAGGGCTCCTATTAATATTATACTCCTTTTACTATTATACCATCTTTGCTTTCTTTTTCCACAATTGCTTTACGTCTATTTGCAAATCTTTGTATTTTGTGATTTTCTATAGTTCTTTCCTTTCTATTCTCCTATCTCCAGCTACTGCCATGTTACCTATCCAGACTTTTGCCCTTGATTGTTAAGTCTGGGGTATTATGTGGCAGGTGCTTCTCTGTTTGAATTCTAATGTCCCAGAACACTTTAGTTTCTTCATTTCCTTTGTCCTTTTTATGATTTCAGCAGTTCTTGCTATTTTATTGTTACTATTATTAAATTGACTGCTTCACGTTGTTACATTCTTCAGAGGCTGTGACTCAGATATTGTATGCTTTTATCATTGCAAATTTTGGACATCGTATCATAAATTACATCAGAGATTGTCCAAAAGTACAATCAATGTTATCTTTGTTCCATCCTTGTTCCTATCTTTAATCTACTTCTTCAAAGTTCTTTGAAATGGCTACACAACCCTTATATGTGATTCATCATCATCATCATCATCATCATCATTTTAGCCATTGTCTAGCCACTGCAGCATAAAGGCCTGACCTTTCTTTGCAAGTTGGGCCTGCAATACTTGCTGATATCGTCAATCCATCTTGTTTTATGTCTCTTTTATGGATGCTTTTTATCAAGTGGGATCCATTCTATGACTGCCTTGGTCCACCTGCCATCAGTTCTTCTTGCTATGTGACCAGCCGATTTCCATTTCAGTTCTGTTCCAATTTATCTTACTGTCATTCAGAACGTTATTTTCTGAATTAAAAATTCAGTTATCTTATATATCATTCAATAATCACATATTTCCAAGCATTGAAATGAAAATATGTGATTACTGAATTATATATAATATTACTAATTTTTTAATTGGGAAAATAATTTTCTGGTGAACAGCAAGGTTTTGAAATATTTTGCCCTTATGGAAAAGTTTATATAAATTTTGATCAGGTGAGTATTCTGTAACTCTACGACTTTCAGTGCTTTTGCTGTGCAGGATTTTCAATTCATCCTGGTGAGAGATGGGTGCTGGAAACTGAGAGGTTCTATGAAATCACTATTGAAGTATATGACAAATCAAGCAATAAGGTGTATTTATCTGAGGTAAGGGAAACATAAATAAGCATTTTTCTGAAAAATCACATGTATGCAGTATAGTGATAATGATGAGAGGTTTTGGTCAGGGATACTATTAAGATTAGAGTGAAAATAGAACATAGATACCATGTGAACAAAGAAACCAGTATTAGCTCAAATGATAAACAACTTAACGTATTTTTCGGAGTATAAGACGCACCTACCTTTTTTGGTGAGGAAAAGAAGAAAAAGAAATCTCCCTCTGCCTCTGCC
>JANHZT010007888.1:3038-13356 GCA_032468215.1 Stegonotus admiraltiensis | reverse complement strand
ATAAAGAATTCTATTCTATTCTATTCTATTCTATTCTATTCTATTCTATTCTATTCTATTCTATTCTATTCTATCCTATTCTTTGACTGTGATTGCCTATGATCACACATATCCAGGCCAGGATTTTAACCATTGTTTATTAATACGATTATCTGGCAAAACAATGGGCTGCTCATTCACCTAAGCCCCTACAATTAATCACATCATCTCAATATACTCAATAGTGCTTACTCTTGAATTCTTCCCCGATAGAGGTTTTTTTAGTGTGTAAGCACAATGGGGACATGTCATTAATGTGCACTTCCTTCCAACATCCAGTGTATCTTTAAAACAACAGTGTATCTTTAACATTAAGTAGTTAATTAAACAGCCAAGTTTATCATTCTAAAGCCACTTTTCCACTAGTAACACCCTTGAATTCAATGGGATTTGCTTGTCAATAGACATGTATATGTAGACTTGACTACATTCCAAGGATTAGATAAGATTCTAATTCACACATTATTTTACTTCCTTCACTTGGGGCACCTATTTTTCAACTATAAAAGTTCTTCAAGAGACTTAACGTCAGGGTCAAAATAATAAATGCAGTCTAAGAATATTTAATACTAAAATACTTAGTAACAATAAAACCTTATTTTTAAAAAGGCTAAAATAAATTAATCCAGGTGAATAGCATAGATTAGTCTCATGTCTTGCCAGCAACTGTAATGGCAGTTTTGAAATTCATGAATCTGAAATAAGCCTGTGAACTTGGGATTGCCTCCAATTTAAAGAAGGAACATGGTCGTCACTTGCATTGAAATTCTGTGAGCCTAGGTTTAGTAGGAGAGGCTTTTATCAAATGAATGCTGATCTCAATAGAATCAAACATATATGAATATATCATAGCAAAGCCTTGATATTTCAAGATAAAGTTGGGCTCAAATTTCCATCGCCTCATTTTGTAAAGATGAGTCAGTAATTGAGTTGTACTTTACAATCACTCGGTGCAGATATTCCTCAGCAATAGTCTTGATTGCTAAATGAAGATAGATTTTATTTTTATTTTTACCCTAACTATTATTCATTCCAGGATTGATTGCTTTATCATGAAAAGCACAATCATTTTTCAGATATGGAATGGCAGGAGTATAACTATATCCTGCCTAGAAAAATCCTGATCTCAGAGTTAACTGTTATAACTGGTATATTATCAAGGGTAATCATTTAAATGATTTAAACATGACTTCCTGAATCAAATACAATTCTCTGGGTGTCCAGCATATTAAACCACAAAACATAGTTTATAAGTAACAATATTATAGTTTACACTGGTTTACACAGGGCTTCCATTATATATTTCTACTCCTTATTTACATTTTAGGCCTTTAAGGCAGGAGGAGTAAAAAAAAATAAATCACAAAATCCTGGACTTGAGAGACATTCACTGCCCCAAATCAATCAGCAAATTTTGTGGCTGAGTAAGCTTGGATTCTGGTTTATTTTGGTCTCAGTCTTTTGCTCTAATGCAATAGAAAGTTGTTTCAATAGTTGCCTTGTATTTTATTCCCTTTAATCAACCTAGGTAGCCGAGAAAGCAGGAACAGGAAGAATGAATAAACTGAAAAATCCAGGAAAAGTGCTCAAGGAAGAAGTGGTGAGCCAAGATTGGATTTTATTTCCAACAGTTGTGAGTATATGATACACTTGTTCATTGTGTGCCAAGATTTGTGCAAGGTACGCACGCATTGCAAACAAAGTGGCCTGAGATCACAGTCAAAAAAAGGGTAAAGTCAGGATTAAAAATTGATTAATGAAATGAATGTCTACCGTCTTTAGACAAAGGCGCTCCATTTTTAAAATTAGTATAAGTCCCTATCTGTTCTACAGCCATGGGAACAGGGAGAGAAACAATGAAAACAGACACAGATTGCAGAAAGAAATAGAATGCATAAACTGCATAGGATAAATTCTCTATCAGAGGCACACATCCTCTACATTCCTAGAGGGGCAAAAGCAGAGGAAGGATAGTAGGGTTCTCCCCAATTCCTGAAGCAAGAGAAAACTCCTTTTCTCCCTAGATTACTTCCATTTCGGCCACTTGCTTGCAACATTTATACTCCCTACTCACTATCAACAGTGCAGCAGTAAAATCCTACCGGTTCGCACCATTTCGGGCAAACCTGGAGTGATAAAAACTACCAGTTCAGGTGAACAGGTAGTAAAAAAAGCTGCTGGTTCCTCCGAACTGGTATTTCCGAAGATCAGCTGTGCTGCATGTTTTAAAATAGCTAGAAAGCAAGAAATCCTGCTTTCTAGTAAATCTAAATCGCGTGGCACAGCTGTTTCTCCCCCCTCGCTGTTCTACTTACCTTCCCAAGCCTCCTTTTTCCGTGCAAAGCATGCATTTGGTGATATTGCACATGCGCCTGTACGCAGCGTGCGTTTGGCATGCACTTGGCACGCAGCATGCATACGGGGGCAGCAAACCAGTGGCAAACTGGGGAAGATTTTACCACTGCAACAGTGTCTCTCACTTTTATATAGTCTCAGAAACAAGAAGAGAGCTCAATAAGCATTCTCACTTTCGTCTCCTGTCAAACTCATGATGCTGACTTCTCATTCTTCCCATGCTCACTTTCAGGCTATTTATTTACATTACTGCACCCATGACCCATTTGCTTCCTTTCAATAGCATCTTCCTTTGTTATTCTACTCTCACTTCAGGTAAGAACTAGCACTCTCCTCCCCATATGTAGGTGTTTATTTTGCAGGTGGATAAGATCTTGGATAAACGTGGTGTCACTAAATCAAGGTTTGGCTCCAGTATATGTGGGAACTCCAAAGAGGGTTTCAGTACTGTACTTAGTTAAAGTTACAACAAGCCATGGTTTGCACAATGTCACAATACAGACTGAGCGTAAAATAAGAGATTGTAAATTGACTAAGTTAATTGTAAGCAGAATAAGTTCTACTTTCCCAGGTTTGAAAACAATGATGCAGCAAATGAAATATGTAGTAAGATCTACAGCAGCAGCAGTAGTAAACTGAAGGTGTTGAAATGGAGATGCCAAGCAATGTGGGCTTAGGAAGGTACCGTGAGTTCTTCAAGTTTCCAAGTCAAGGATTGCAAATCCAGATCCAAGTAGTTACTGTACAACAACACTAACTACTCATCCTAGTTAGTACATCAGTTAGGAAAGGTGAACAAACTTATTTTGTAAAGTTTCACCCATCAAAACATAGTATAAATTCTCCCCAGAGAAACCAATCCATTCTCTAGTTCGAGCCTTTAGCCGAGGATAAGTCTTGTTTTTTGCAAATCTGGCATCCATAAAACCCATGCCTAAGCAATCAACTGTTTAATGCTCATGCAATAAAATATTCTAGAGTGGATTTTTTTTTCATTTTTAAAAATAAATTTGCTTCTATTCATATCATTCCCAAAACTATCGCTGGTCAGGCTGACACTGCATTCAGATACGTCATATCTGCTTGTATTCATATTATTCCAAGAGCTACTATTGGTCAGACTGACTCTGCAATCTGAAGGTTGATGATGAAGAAGGTACATATCTTGAAGCACATGTGTCATCTTCAATATATTCTAATTAGTATAGTAATATATGGGTTGCCGCTTTTTCCAATATGCAAATAGGCTTTCTCCAGGAAATAAGAGCTTACATTTGTTATCTTCTTTCTCTCTCCTCTGGTATTTATGCTATGTTCTGCACAGTGTCACAGCAGTCTATTCTGTTTACAAAGCTATGCTTAGACTTTTGATGCTACAAGAAGACAGATAATAAAACAACAGAAGAAAGTGGCTTCTGGAACTGTTAAAAGCATCTCTCTTTCTCTTCCTGACACAATGACACATATCTTCCAGGTCTAATCTTTGGAACTGCCATTAGTTTCTTTAAAAAAAACTAGAGTCACAACTCCAGTAGATAGATTTTGTCCTTAGAGACTAAAGGAAACAGCTAGTTTGGATATAACTACTATTCACCCGGCAACACATCTTCAATAGCATTTCTCAAGAGAAGTTTCTTTCTGCAGCTTTGGGACTTCTGGGAGTCCCCAGACTGTCCTGCATAGTTGCATGACCTGTAATCTCATAGAAACCACAGGGGGAAATGCCTTCTGCCTTAGGACTCCTTAGGAAGAAAATTGCAAATGGATATGAATGACATACTATTATTATTATTATTAGTTAGACTTCTATACCGCTTCATAGTGCTTTACAGCCCTCTCTAAGAGGTTTACAAAAATTAGCATATAGCATATTGCATTTAGCATTAGCATATTGCCCCCAACAGTCTGGGTCCTCATTTTACCTACCTCGGAAGGATGGAAGGCTTCAGAAGAGAGGGAATGTAACTAATTTGGTAAGGTAAGGTAGGTAAGGTAAGAACCAGCACATGGTCCGTGATGCAGCCATAATTCACACATAGTCTATAAAGCACATAATTTTATGGTCTACAAAAATCTATATTCCATTACTTCTAGAAATTCAAAGAGAACTTCTAGAAGAACAATCGTAGGAGTGTGACACAGTGCTTTTCTTCCTTTGGTGAGGTGCTTTGCCTTAACATGCTGAGATAGGACAGCTGGCATCCTAAATTAGCCAGAAAGTCCAGATTTTCTAAAAGTTTGTTCTCTTTCCACATGAATGATAGGCTTCTTTGTCAGCCACGGACCTGGAGTGACACAGATAATAGAAAGACTAGGAACATATTTCATTGATCATCAAGGATACTATCCCACCATCAAGATATTCAGTAGTGTTTTATTTACATTGTTGTAAATAAGGAGAGAGATTTTTCAGGAGTCCTAAAATATTGGGAAAATAATATTTTCTTGTAAGAAGTATCTAGGTAAACCAAGGAATGGAGATTGCTTTATAGTTGCTTGGTAAAAAAAAAAGATTTTTTTAAACCATAAGTCTAAATGTAAATTTTAAAATCCTTGACAAATACCTGACCCAGTCAGTAGTCTGATCACTACTAAAGAAAAAAATTATACCCTGTATGTGTGTTACATTTTATACTAAATTATTATTTATTTGATTAATAGAGAAATCTAATTAATTTGATTAATAGAGAAATCATTCTAAAGAACAAAATAGCCTCCCCTTTCTTGATGTCAAGAAAGATGAAGGAAATCTGAGGAACATGTGAAAAAAACTAATCTGTAGGACATGTTTTCAGAAAAAATAATCAAGGGCAAATACTCAATTTACAAACTTTGTTTACATTAATGTCATTAGCCCCATATACTAATTATTTCTGCAGGCTTCACAACCTTCCAAATAAGAGAACTGTTCCCACTTCTATCTGATTTTTATATAACTGTCTGTGAACTTCTTATGTCTTACTGAAATGGATAGCCATTGTGGCCATTGAAGTATCTGTGTTGCTTTGGCAGGGTTAATATAAAGAATTATGACATTCCACACATTGTACATTTATGAAGCCTCCAGATGCAGTGTAAGTGCTTGGGGCCCCCTGGTGTCTCCAAATGATACTGCAAAAATGTGAATAGAAGCCTACAACATTGATCTTCTTCACCACTGTCATGATACAGCTTACTAGATGTTATTACAGAATGCTGCTAAATAAGAATACACTTATAAGACAGCAGATAATGAGGTACCTTTCTTGTAGGCTCCTTGAGAGATGGTCACCAAATCAATACATGCTGAGAAGAGAAGTTGCATTTATCTTCTCGGAACAGATCTCAATCCTATTAATCTACTTGAGAGTACATTTTGAGGGCCATTTGCATTCATTTGGTTTGATCCCAATTTTCTTTCATTCAATCATTCATTCATTCATTCATTCATATATATGTGTGTATTTGTGTGTGTATTCTTTTAAATATAATGACACTTAAATGTGTAGTGTGGAGGTTGGTTAAGAGATTCAGCTATCATTTCTGGACTATTTTCATGGGGTTTGTTTTCAATTTTTTTCAAACAAATTGTCTTGCATTTCAGAAATTCTTCCTATCTACGGTCTTAGACACATCTAATGCAATCTTATTTCTACTGTTATCACATTGCTAAGGATAATATGGAACCCACATCAAAAGATCAGGTATTTTCTGCTATGCACCCAAAGTATCTTGCTTGGTAATTTGGATGACTGACAGTGCATAAAACTTATGTTTTGCTTTACACTGATTTGCTGTCTTTATTGCCTTGTCAGTTATATGTTATATATGGGGGTATAAGGAACATGGATTTATAAGTGGTGGGGGGAGGTGTGTGTGTGTGTGTGTGTGTGTGTGTTAAGAATGAAGGAAAGAATAAAGGGTATAGTGACCATGAAATTGAAAAAGAAATAAACAATGGTTTGTGGAGCTATGTTTCAAAGAAAGGGAGAGATTAAAGGGATCCCTTGACAAAAATAACTCTGAATTTCTATTTGAAGTTTCATCTATCTTTTGTTCTGGCTGCTTTGCTTTTCTCTGTCTAGATGGGTGTACAGATATTCCAGCAGCCATTTTTGTGTGCGTGTGAACTCTTCCTCCTTCTCTTGATTGTTATTGGATTACTGTTACATTTCATTTTATCATATTATAAATTTGGGGACTGCCTAAAGAGATAGATGTAGTTGTATACTGCAGTATTTCCCAACCTCGGCCATTTTAAGAGGTGTGGACTTCAACTCCCAGAATTCCCCAGTGCTGGCTGGGGACTTCTGGGAATTGAAGTCCACACCTCTTAAAATAGCTGAGGTTGAGAAAAATTGATATACTGGCCTAGATTAGGATATCTTTGGGGTGGGTTCTACTTAACTTTACTACCGGTTCACAACAGGGCCATGTGTGCATGCGAGAAGCATTTTGGCGATGTCGGGGGTCGGTGGGCAGAGCCTCCCGCTGGTTTTACTACCAGTTCTATAAAACTGGTGCAAACTGGGGGCAACCCACCACTGGATATCTTCCTTCCCAAGTACCAGAGTAGCCCAAATCTATATTGAATCACATGCCAGTTATTTAGTTACTTGATTTATGATTTACCTTTCTGTTCACACTGAACACTCAATGTGCCTTACATCTTAAAAGATAAAAATCATTAAAACACAAAGAATAAAATCTGGTAATACCTTGGAAGAAATGTTGTGACTTCGTGCTTCCGGACCTTCCGTCGGGCCCTCAAAACACATCTTTTTCGACTTGCTGAGTTGGCATGACTTTGTAGTTTTAATCGGGGTTTTAAATTATCTGTATGGTTTTATATTCGGCCGATGCATTTAATATCTTTTTAACATGTTCTTAATTTTTGTATATATATGTGTTTATTTGGCTGTTCACCACCCTGAGTCCAGTCGGAGAAGGGCGGTATATAAATTTAATAAAATTCAAATTCAAAATTCAAATTCAAGTAAGAACCTTGTAAACTTGACAATTTGCTCAGTGAATTTCTTGATCTGCCTGATTTTCTCAAATAGCACAAGAAGAAAGAGGAGGATGAGAAGGAAAAGGAGATTATCCATGGATCAAAAATGACTTACCAAATTATTAGTGTGAAATGCTGGTTTGAATAAGGCAACTGGTGCATTTAGAAGTCCTTAAATGTAATTAACAAAAGCCTACTTTAAATTCTGGTTTGTAATACTAATTTGTTAATCAATATGGTAATCTCGTTAATATTGTTTAACACAACAAGCTTGGCAATTGCAGCTGGCTAGATGCCTCTAAGAAGTCTTTAAAAACTACAACAAAAAAGAAACCTTAGAACTGATCCCTTGCTGGAGAAATCACTTTTCTCAGAGAAAAAGGAAATAAAATAAAAGTCTATAGAGATTTTTGTGGACAACAGAAAAATGTAATTAAAATGCTGTAAAGAATGGCTCAATTTTGTTCATCTAGGCCAGAATCTCATGTGAAAATGAATTTAAACATGTCCTAATTGGCTTTATTCTATCTCTGTTTGACAGCTGCTGCAGGAAAACAGAATAAGAATCACATAATAGTGTCAATTTTAACTAAAATCCCTATTCCATCAGGAAAGCCAAGATTTTAAACACTGATGTGGCGCCAGACAAAATCTTTATCCAGAGGATTCCTACTTATCATAAAGCAATGATGAGTTTGGAAATGACATTTCATCTTTTTCCCCTAACAATGCTGGAGCTTTCTTCTGCTAGAATTCAAAATGTAAATCATTGTCGCCACTTTCTCACACACACACACATCTATGCATCTACTCCGAATGAGCCTGTTGACTCCATCTGGATACCTCATGCCAGTGTTGGATTGCTACCGGTTTGCCCCAGATCTGGCAAACTGGTAGCGGTGACGGAGGGACCATGCAGAAGCATCACACGCATGTACGAGCGCTCTCGTGCCCATGAGCGAACCGGTAGAGACAGGTTTTGAAACCCATCCCTGCCTCATGCTTACATTTTTGGGCATAGAATGGTAACTTGATAACAAAACTGCTTTTCTCTGTTTCTTCACAATTGATTCTATAACTATTATTATTGAGTGCGATCCAGCACTTTACAGAGTCAGCATATTGCCTCCAACAATCCGGGTACTCACTTTACCAACTTTGAAAGGATGGAAGGAAGGCTGACTTAACCAGAGTCTAATAAAATAGAATATAAATAAATAAACAAACAAACAAATATAAAAAGAGGAAACAGAGTACCTAGTTACTTCTTAGTTAGATGATGGATATGTTCTCTGTAGCTGACAAAAATTTAGAGACCTATCGAGTTGGCCTCTTTAGTAGTATTCCGTCATAAAAGGGAAGAGCTGGATAATGAAAAGGGACGATGAAAAAACACATTCAAGTATTCTAGCGCTGGAAACATATTTGTGCCAATCTTTGGCTTCATCAATATTCGTGGATAAGCTAAAGAAGTGTTATTTAATTTAGCTCTCATAATATATCTCTCATATAAAATGAAAATCCAAAATACAAGAACATTCATAAAAGCATAATGTATTTATTCCAGAACTCTCCAAATCTGTAATTAGATTATCTAATATATACTAGACATTGAAAACTTCCACTTGATTTTAATGTTGTCATCATTATTTTAAAGAATGCCATAGCCTTGCAAAACAAAACATCCCACTTAATTTATTGCCTTGCACTATTGTACAAGTTCAGCTAATTCTCATGATCAATAATAATAAAACTGTCCATTGTGGTTATGTAGCAGCTAACATGCTCTAGGTTCAAATACAGTAATAAAATATTTTCTTTTTAAATCTTACTAATGGTTATAGCAAGCAATTTCTGCTTGCCCTGAATAGATAGAACAGCCATGTACATTTCTGATTAGGTCTTTTAAAAAAATCGATTTCCATACTGCACCCAGAACAATGTAAGCTGCTAAAATCAAACAATCTGCAAAATGAATTATTTTACACTTGTACTCCATTTTATTGGCCATCACTTTGGGAAAAGCATACAATCTGTTAGTATCATATCCCATTTTTAAATGCATAGATAAACACCTATTTCCTAAAACATGTGGAAATAGTGCAATGCATTGCAGTGATAGAAAAAAAAAAACAATTTTTCATCCAGAGACACACATTCATCTAAATGCAGCAAGACCAAAGATGGAGGAAGGTATATTGTTTAAAAGGAGAACAATAGGTCCAAAAGCACCAAATATAGCAAATCTATTTAAAAATGTACTTCACCATCCCGATCCTCCCCCCCAGTCATACTTAAAACAGGCACTCCTAGGGATGCCCAAAATATGTACAGTGGGTTCAGTGGTGAAATGCTACCGGTTTGCACTGGTTCAAATAAACAGGTAGCGATAAAAACTACCGGTTCGAGCAACCAGTAGTAAAAAAATGCTACCGATTCCTGTAAACCAGTATTTCCAACAATCAGCTGTGCCGCGTGATTTAAAATTGCTAGATTTTAGTGAATCTAAATCGTGTGGCACAGCTGTTTCCCCCTTGCTGTTCTACTTACCTTCCCAAGCCTCCTTTTTCCATGCAAAGTGCATGTTTGTTGCATACTGTCCATGTGTGTACATGCAGCACATGCTTGCCGCACACCATGCATGCTCGGCCAGCGAACCAGTGGCAAACTGGTTCAGATTTCACCACCGAGTGGGTTGTATTAGTCCCTGATGTCTCTACCTGAATTGCACTAATCTAGACTCTTTTATCCTGGATGCATATCAGGAAGGCTTTGGAGATTAAAGATGAATCCAGCTGGCAAGCCTGCTTTATAATTTGGCATCCATTCTTCCTGCTGCCAGACAAACTGCTTGACATTTTTTTTTTTTGTTCAGAACTTTGTTGTGGCCCCTAGTCAGAATGTCAATTCCCACCTTGTTTATGGGATGTATTC
>JANHZT010007883.1:46272-57956 GCA_032468215.1 Stegonotus admiraltiensis | reverse complement strand
AGATTTGAACTTGCAGTAATTGCAGGCAGCTGGTGTTAAATAACAGTGCTTTAGTCTGCCATGCCACCAAGGCTCTTGGTGGTGATATTTCAACAGAATTTGGATAGCCAGTTCTTGACAAAGTTGTAGCAAATAGGATTAGATTATCTCCAAACTCCCTTTGATTCTATTCTTATTGTATGAGTTGATTGTTCCTAATTACACTTCATCCTCCCTGATATAATTTGAGACCTTTCTAAAGTCAAATTAGGTCTGATACAAGCACACGCACACACACACACATATGTGTGTGTGTGTGTGTGTGTATAATGAAGATTGACAGTAGCACTTCCTTTTGTATATGATGGATGCAGTGAAGGTTTTCTTCATTAACAAGAAAAAAATATACATAATGTAAGAATATAGCGCATAGAGAAAGCACAGGAAATTATGAAAGAAAAATGTACTAAGAAAATCAAAGAGATTTATAGTACAAAAGGAAATTGATCACACTTCATTAACAGATTTTGTTGAACCAAGAAGATATATCTTTTAATACGAATCTAATAAAAAGCAATGATTCCTCTTTTGTAATTGTATTCATTCATTCATTTTGCCTTGTTCAATAAAAGGATTCCAAATTTATTCCCTCTCTGTTTATTCTCTTTGTCTAACGTAGAATCCCTAGCTTGGCTGATTCCAGATTTGTTGAGGTTGCACTCCTGGAAGCTGCAGATCCAATATATCTGGAAGAAACCAGCTTGGAGAAAATATCAGAATAACCTTTTGTCCGAAATTTCATCTTCTTATAAATATCACACTGCTCCAATATTTTGGGACTAAAATTACGCATCTCGATTAAATCACATGTTTAGGAATTGCATCAAAATACTTTCAGTGTGGTATCTTAACATGCATGGGACACATCTGTGAACACCAGTTACTGGTTAAGAGTAAGAAGTGTAATGAAGAATGATACAGAAACTGAAATAAGATCAATCTACATGCTGTATGCACTATGAAAAGAAAAAAAGAAATCAGAAATAAAATACAAATATTACTACTAATGCCCTTGTTTTTTTCCAGAAACAAGATGGGATGAATTTGAGATTGGGTGAGGGTCCTCTGTTCTCAGTTCAGATCTTCCCTTCCCCAGATCACCTTCGTTCAACCTAGCCTTGTGCAGTTCACAGGTGCGCCGCGTTAGTATTTCAGCTTCAATTATTTGTAGCAATAGCGGAACATGAACGGAGCGTTTCTTAACGCGGCCATAGACATATAAATTCATGGTCTCCCACGTTCTGAAAAAATAATATATCTGGCGTAAAATAAGATTTCCCGCCCAATTCAATTCAGATGAAAGCCGCGTTGTGGGCTTCTGTTTCAAAAGTCTCGAAAACACTTGTCAACGTTTTGGTCTAGGTTGTGTTGCAATCAATTTTTATTTTGGACTTCCCACTTAAAAAGAGGATGGATTGTTCAACCATGAGAATACAATACAACACGCGCATTTATGTTTACATCTAGCGGATTAGAGAGGAGGGTCTCCATGATTTGTCATTTGTTCACATGCAGAGATTTTTTGTTGTTGTTGTTCTTCTCGAAACACCCGTTTCCCCAAAACTGCAGATCCAAATCACGCTCCCCTACTTCTCCTGGATCTACTCTTCCCGGGTCTACTCCTCGACCTCCAGTTGTCAATATTAGAAAAGGCTTAAAAGACTGTACAGAGAAGACCACATTTCCCAACAGGCAACGAGAAGAGAGGGGGGAAAAATGCTCGCGTGTGGCGCAGAGACTGCTGGATGTTGTAGTCCTCGTGGGAGGGTTTTCCCTGTAACCATGCTCCTCCTCCTCCTCCTCCTCTCCTCCTCCTCCTTCGCTCTCCTCCCCGAAGACGGAAGCCTGCGGAAAAAGTGAAGAGGAGCGGAGTTGACGAGATGGGGGGCTCCAAAGTGAAGGTGGCGGTGCGGATCCGACCCATGAATAAGAGAGGTGAGTTGCGGGGCGACGAGCGGACCGGGCGCCTTCCAGTAGGTGTGAAGGGAAGAAGAGAGGAGACTTCCCCAAGCAGCGCCCCAAGAAAAGGATCTCCCCCATTCCAGGCAAATAACATTTGGGAAGGAATCAAACATCGCGGGGCAGGAACCGAGAATCGATCCTTCCTTAAGGGCTTGTTGGCTTGGCAGGTCTTTCTCCCCTTGTGTTGGCAAAGAGATGCCCCCTCCTGCAGAGCATTAAAAGCAGAGAGAACGAAGGACGCTTCGGAATGCTTGCGGGAGAGACTCCCCTCCCCAGGACCAAAAGGAGAATGAAAGACGAATATCACTTCTTCCCCCCACTACTGAGTGGGTGAAAAGCATCTAAAAAGCAGAAAAGACTTGCCCACCCCCACCCACCCCGGAAAAACCACTGCCCCAGTGCTGAAGCGTATCTTTAAGGAGTTAACAATGCCCCCCTTCAATATAGAGGTAGAGGGAAGGGTGGCTTTCCCCAGAACTGAAGGGCTGCAGAAGTGGGGGGAAAGCCTCAGCCCACATTTTCTGATTTGAGAAAGTATGGGGAATTCTCTGTCAGAAAGTCCAGGAGAGAAAGGCCACTTCCCCCCACCCCCTCCACTGTATGGAAGTATATTTCTGCCACTGTATGAAAAAATATTTTGCCCCGGGGCAGGAGGCAGATACAAAAACAAGGGAGAAGAGTCAGAAGGAACAGCAGTTGGAAACTGTAGTTTGTGCGGCCCGCCTCTTTGCTGAGGTGAGGGAATCCCTTGCCAAGGTGAAAGTGTGCCCAGGAATCCTAAACACAGAAGATAAGAAGGAGCACTACCAGCCTGTGTTAGGAATTGGAGGGAAGTTCCCTGCTTGATAGGCACCGCTGCCCAAATAGCAGAGAAACTAGGTGGACCAGAATGAAACTGGCCAGTGTCCACCCCACCTCCCCTGGGACAGGAGCCGGAACAGAATAATCTGTGCTCATAAGGTAGGAAGTCCTTCCTTCACCTGGGACAGGAAAGCAACTGAAGATGTGGGACCCAAACTTTAAGAAGGAGTTAATAAGCAAACACTCTCTGTATGTGTGTGCAGATTAAAGTGAAATCTCTTCCTTCAAGGTCAGAAAGAACCAAGTAGATCTTGAGCAATTTGGAGGCCAGATGAGAATGAGAGATTGACTGCCTTTATACAATATGTGTCACCTGGTTGTTAACTTTTCTGACTTTGCATAAGACCTGACACTACACATTAACCAGATGGCCACCAGACCAAACAAAAATCTAAGGTTAAAAATAACTAAGCTTCGCAAGTTATGAAAATGGACTGCCAAGTTGTTAACTGACCTGGTTTAAGTTAGTTTTGTCAATGTCATCTCATCCTTTTTCCCTTTCTTGTAAATTTGCCTTTTCCCTTTTAGGGTGATTTTGGTATGCTTTTCAAGCTTTCCCTTTAGTATATCTTTTTCACAGTCTCTTGTTTTCACCTGCTCACAATTATTTCTATATTTTAGCCAGATATACAGCATTTGTGCAGCTACACAAGGCCATTGCTTTTAATTCAAGTTGGCAATATGAATTGTAATATTACCCTTAAGAAATCTGCATGCGTGATGATAGGGAAGTACCTAGTGAGGTGCATTTTTGGCTCTATGTTTCTTCACAGGTGTCAACTACCTGGGTGAGGTAATACAAGCATGGGGATTAAGACAGGTTGTCTCCTAATATTTCAACTGAGGCATGTCCTATCATGGAAGATAGACATGAATAGTTCTTCTTTGGTAATGTTTGAAGGGAGGGAGGAAATTTTCTGGTGTTCTTAAACTTGTTAAATTGGTTAGATAAGCAGCTAAATGGCATTTTCATGATACGCCTTTTAAAAAAATATTAGGTCATTATATAGCTCTTTTTATATATAATATTCTCTTTACCCCTACCTCATGTATGACCCCCACCAGATAGTATGGTATCTCAACTTTTCTCCTCCCCTCCTATGAGAATTAATATTTCAAAAAGCTAGTTGCTAAGCTCTGCATTTTACAGGATGCTCAGATGCCAAGTAGTCTAAACTTTCTTGTCTGTTAGGTTGGAGAGGCAGAGACTGCACTGAGAAACCTGTCCTGTGCTATGAATTTTCACCCCTGTCAACCTGCTTAGGTCATCTTCTGCATCAAGCAGAAAATGATGTTATTAGAAGACAATGAAATAGAAGTATATTAAGAAATTCTTAACTCCTTCAAAGTGTAACGAAAACTAATTTCTCCAATCCATTCACTACTCTAGGCTAAAATGAGGTTGGATGAGGGTTCTTTGTGAGAACACAGCAGTTATACTAATAGGTTGTGCGAACTGCAGTACAATATTATATGCTATGTCCAAGCAAATAATAATATGGTTTGCTTCATTGGCATAACATGCTAAATGAAAATAGCCATTATGTTTTATTCATCTGAGTTTAGAATTTACAATGTTTCATGGATGCTTCTTCATAATGTTTCACTAATCCCCCCCCCCAACAACAGGAATAATTCTGATGGGAACAACATTTTTTAAATGTCTTCCCAATGCCATTTTTGTTACTAAGAGGTTGTAATTATGTGATTATAACAAAATGGTAAGGTCTGAAATTGTTTTCAAGTCTAAAGAAACGCATATCTAGTTTTTACCAATAGATAATATTTACTAATACTCTGCCTCTTTTACATTTGTGCTTGAGGGCAACTTCCCTTCTGAATAGTTTGCATTTTGCATGGGCTTACAGAATCATCACTCAAGTAATTATTAGATGAAGCCCTCTAAACAAAATGGCTTTATCATTCTCTCTGGGCCCCACCCCCAAGGCCATAATACCATTGAGAATTTCAGCTGCTGCTTTTCCCTGTATGTGGCTTTTGTTCAGAAAAAGTTAAAAAAAAAAAAGGTCACTCTTATTAATTGCTTGATGTTGAGAGTTGAGATCCGGTAGACCAAAACCATATCATTCACCATTCATTTTGGTTTGGAGATGGAGAATATTGTCGTTCTGGTTTGATATAAGAATATTCTCTCCATCCAGCCAGATGCTCAACTCTCCTCTTTGTTCCCAAGCGTAAAATTGTTAGTGTTGAATTGATGCTTGGCTAAAAATCTGCCAGCTAACATCTTGGGAAGTGAAAAGAAGAGGGGGCGGGGTCAGGGAATTTTTAGTGGCAGGAAGGAGCTGACTTACTCTTCCTCTTCTCCATTACTCTGGACAATGTCTGTTTCAGCTGTGCTTGCATATTTCTTTATTAAATTTGTACTCTAAAATTTGTATCAGTGACTCTTCTACACGCTGATCTCCCAGACAGAAACTTCTCCAATCTTTCAAAAATGATTGTTGACATTTTTGCAGATATCATAAAGGCCATAATATTGCAGAAAATCATGGACTGGTTGAGGCATGTAACATTTCTCTATATTTAAACTTGTGAAAGTAAAAGGGTAAATGGATATGCATTTATTATATAGCTATTTTTTAAAAAGGTAAACTGTTCAAACTCTTCATAACTATGCATGGTATCAAAACAGACATATTTTATATTTGAAATGTGTGTGTGTGTGTGTGTGCATAGTACTGACTGGAACTTGAAAATTTGTTTGACAGCTGAATTTTAAAAAGAGAAATTGACACTTGGAGGGAGTGACTGGGTTGAGATTCCAGTAACAATTGTGCTTCTGTGTTGTAGTGTGGCAAATATCAAAGCTCTATCTCACTTTGGAGTAAAGATGTCTTATGCATGCCATTGTCTGCCCTAACAATAGCCTTATCTAGAGAAAAAATGCTTTAAATGATCTTTGTTTTCAATGACAAATGCTTCAGTTTCCTGGAGCCATATGTTGAAATCTCTAAAGTCATCTCACAAACTTATAGGAAGAATAGTTTAAAAACTTTGTTCCTTAAAACCAATGTTAAATCATAGTTTTGCCATTTGAAAAAAATGGAACAATAGCTTAGTTTATCATAAATGAATCTTTTCCTCTGGTGTATTTTTAAGGAAATATTACCTCCCGTGTTCAACTAGTAATGATATGGAGTTACATGATCACAATTGGGGAACCTCGGATGTTGAGCAAAGCAGTCATTTAGTGAGATGCTACTTCGCTCAATGACTACAAACATGGCACTCCCAATTGTGGTCCTTAAATGATCTTCTGAGTCATTAAAGGGATGGAGTGAAAGGGTTGCCTGCTGGGAGGACATCTCAGCTCCATGTACAGCTGAGATTCTCTCCCACCCACCCCCAATGCTCTGTCAGGCAGCCCTTTGAGAGCTGAGACTTCTCTGCTGAGAGCTGAGATTCCCTCCCAGAGAACAGCCCTTTGAGTGAAAGGGGAGGGAGGCAGAGAAACGAAAGGGGAAGGAGGTAGAGAGAGAGAGGGAGTTTTGGCTCCCTGTACACTTGGATTTTTAGTGCCAAGGTTCAAGCAGGCACAGAGATTAGGGTCCTTCCTTCCCCATCTCTGCGGAGAGCTCTGTGCGGGTGAGGAGGGAAGGATTTGGGGTTTTGTGCATGCTTGGAAATCCAGGCAGACATGGAGCTTGGGGTCCTTCTCTCCTGCCTCTGTGTAGAACTCCACAGAGACTGGGATTGGGATTTGAGCTCTGTGCCTGCTTCAGTTTTGACTACTGAGGTGCAGGAATAAACTGAGTTTGGGGTCCTTGTCCCCCTGCCTATGCAGAGAGCTCCACGGAGGTGTGGAGAGAAGGATGCCTGCTTGCATTTCAGTTTTCGAGATTCATGCAGGCAAAGATTGGTGGGGTGCTTTTTCAGCCAGCCCCCAGGGAAGAGAGTATTTTTCAGCCAGCCCCCAGGGACCCTCTTGGCAGGTGGCAGCAACTGCCAGTTTCCCCCATTGACAATCTGAGGAGGCAGGCAGAGATGACTGCAAATGGCAATCATACGATTGTGGGGCACTTGTAAGTGTGAACAGAAGAAGAACCCGTATCACAAGAATGGTACCAAGAACCTATATTATAATAAAATGACTATGTGTGTGATATTTTGTAATAGTTGGAAATCTTTTACAGGCCATAAAGCCCCTTTCCAAAGCCGTCATAATTTCAAACACTAATTAAGCGACTGGTCTGAGGACTATCTATATATCTAAATCTGAAAAATTGCATATTCTCAATTTTGATTTATAAAAACAAGGCCATTTAAAGCCATAGTTTTTGATCTTGGCTAATTTTCTGATTCTTAAACTAATACATTGCCATTTATTAAAGTGACAAACATATTCAAACATCCCTTATAACGCATACTTTAAAAACAAAGTGGCATTTCATTGAAGGCAGTGCATTTATGTCAGGCTACATTCATCGATATACTTTCATCAAAGACCATCAGCCAGCTTCTGAATTATAAAAGTTTTGTTGGGAAGTAGTTTCCCAAACAGGAATACAAGCGGTGTTATCAACTAAATAGCCATGTCGTATCAAATTTGGGTAGGTTCTGCTGAGTTTGAGTTTGGCTAAAATTAATGTAACGTTTATTTGAGCTGAAATAGGATTTTTTTTTACTTCATAGTAATCTTTACAACAAAATGTATTACTGGTAATACCTGCTTGTTGGTAAGTCATCCAGTGGAAGCTATAAAGCTTTGGTTGGGGGAAAAAAGGTGGGTCCAGATTTGGAAATAACAACAAATCTGTTAAGATAAATTTATCTTTATCTACAGCTGGAGCAACGGGGTTGTGCAGTGAGCCGGAACACACACCAAATGTGGTTGATTGGTACCAGAGTGCTGGTTCCTGCGTGAGGCGATCTGAGTTGCAATTGGTTGTTATGGGTGTAGAGGGGGTTTCCCCTGTTCCCTTTTTTCTTCTTCTGCGTGTGCCCTGTGTGCTGTGATTTACCTGATGATGCTCCTGCTTGCCTGATTATCTACTTTGTTGTATAGTTGTATACAGTTGTAAAATATATTTTTTATACAAAATTACAAGTTCATGTCAGTGTCTCTGACTCCATTTGGACATCGGCTGTGCAATTTCCTAACAAAATCACATTTCGTTGAAAATTAAAGCCAAAATAAATCGTCTGATTGGACATGCTTTCTTGTATTCTGGATATAATGTTCTGGATGAAACAGGGCTGTTTGGGAGTTCAGTCACTTTTCAAAACTGTTCTTGTTTGGAGGGTCAGTTTAAAGGATCTTCTTGCATAAATTGCTGAACTGCCCCCTGGAAGAGATTGTCTGGAGGAAGTTTAACATGGTCTGGAGGGAAATGGAATATTTTGCAGTTCTACACTGTTCCTAGTCAATGTATTTTGGGCATTCCTACAACCATATCATCACTAGCTATTTGATGTGCTGCTTAATGTGGGAGCTACCCCAAAAACATTATGGAGGCAAGAGAGAAAAAGGCTAAGCTATGCAGAATTTAGATAAGACTGGTGACAAAGTATGGACTAGACTAGAGGTTCTGAGTTGTTAATTTCCAGTTTCTAGATTAAGGGACCATGCTTATGATGGGGCAAATAAATTTGGGGTTGGTCTTTCATAAGGCAGATCCTCTTCTGTTTATGTTTCTGTTCTTTCCCTTAATTATACAGTCTGTATTGGAGTCCCCTTTGAACCTCTGTACACAAATATCAACACCCTTTCCTGCACAACACATGTTCCTCATGTGTGCATTGCTAACATTTGCAAAGTTTTTGAACTTCTGTTGGGCTGTGTATCTTTGAAATAAGACATGGCAGATGTGTGGATGTAATCTGAAATGTTTCATTACAGGTGACCAAATTTATTAGAGGGATTGTCCTTTTTAACAAAATGGCACATTCAAGTTTGCTAGCAAAATACTGTAAGAGAATCCTATGGATTCTGTTCTCAATTATTCTTTTCCAAACCAAGAAGATTTTGCAACATAGGGCTAATTGATTCTGAACGTGCTCATAAGTTGCATGACAGAAGTACTAAAATCTGGGGAAACTTATAGAAATGAAGCACGTGGCCATATAGTTTCAGGATGCTCAAAATAGAACAGTGATAAAAGCATGCAATTGCCACATTTCTTTATGAAAGTCTCAATGCTCTCTTATGGTACTGTAGTGGATTAAATATGTCTGTTTTGAAAGGAAGCAGTTAGGTTATTTTATATTAAACACTTGAAATTGGCTCCCAATGCATCTCAAGTTATCAGCACAGTTAAAAAGTTTTTGTCCTTGTTTAACCCCTGTGTTTATTAGTGACCTAAAACATTAATGTAAAGATTACAGGAATACAAAATTTAAGAACATATTCATAACATAGCTAGCCCTCAAGTGACTGATGATTTTCATTTAAAGTACACTTTAAAACTTATTAACTTTTCTTAGCTGAAGGATAGATTTGTGAGAAGAAAAGATGACTCATTTGGATTTTATTTTACACTATTGCAAACACTTAGAGCTCAAAACAATGTTTCTAAGTATATTCTTCTTCCGCAAGTTTGTAGGAGCAGGGCTACTTTTGGGGTTTCTATCTTACCCAGCACTGGAAATCTGAAGACAAGTATTGTGTGTTTTCTAGCTGCTGAACTCATACATAATAAATGAACTATTGTAGTCTGAATTTTTAATGGATTGTAACAGGGACATCCTTTGTAAGGTGAATAGAAAAAATGTTGATTGTAAATCCTGTTTTAAGCTTTTTATAAATTCCCCTTTCCCCCAACTTTACTTTTAACTGTAGGTTCAGATAAAATTAGTGTCACAAGCAGCAGACAACTTCACATAGTATTCAGAAGTAGGTCCATTTATTTTTAATAGAAGACCCTCAAGAAGGTATGCATTGTATTGTAGAGTTAATCACTGAATCTACATAAAACATTTTCTGAATCCCCATCGCGTCCTTCCGTCCTTCCGTCCTTCCGTCCTTCCTTCCTTCCTTCCTTCCTTCCTTCCTTCCTTCCTTCCTTCCTTCCTTCCTTCCTTCCTTCCTTCCTCATCTGCAGAAGAATAATGCCTTTAGCTAGCATTCTTGGCAACATATTTCATAAAACTAGTTTTTCTGGATTTCTTTCTAATTAACTGCTGTTGAGTCATTTCAAATTTTACTTTTCAATCAGGGATGGTGTTAAAGGAAAGATATCTCAAGAATAGCATGCGGTCACTGAGGAAATTGAGTAGAGATATGGTTATCTTTCATACCTTGTTTCTCTAATCAGTAACGTTATTTAGATCTCCCTTTAAGAAGTCTTTTTTTCCCCCCTTTTGGAATGCCAACTGGTATCTATTTGAACCTGTAGGATTTATTTCCAGAATCACTGGAGCTTTTTATCATAAGGATTTTGAAGTTCCTTGGAAAGTGATTGAAATGAGTGTGAGATTGCATTTGTGAGAAGATTGATAATCCTGTGACATTTACTGTTAACTTTGCTGTAATTGACAGTTGCAGAAGTGTGTTTTGTGCATATATCTTCTATTACATTTGGGACTGCAGTTAAGCTTAACTAGTGGTAGTTATATTCACCTGAAAATGGATCGCAGCATGTTCCATAACATACATGAGCTTTGTAATTTTATACAGAGTCTTTTCAGCAAGTGGTTTAGTGTAAAAGTTCCATAATATTAGAAAGTTTTAAAACAACTACTCCAATTACACAATGTTTCTTGTTTTTGTAATGAAAACAATCCCTATTACTAGAATTACCTTTGGAAACATCATTCTTCTTCATGCTCAGTTCCTTAAATATATATGAGCACTAATATGATATGTCTAGTTTGGCTTAGTCTATAGTTAGATTTAGATTTGTTTGTCCTGCTTTTATTATTTTTATAACTAACACAAGGCAGTGGGCGTATCTAATACTCTTTCCTTCTATTTCCCCCACAACTATCCTGTGAGTTGAATTGGACTGAGAGTGACTAGCCGAAAGTCACCCAGCAGGCTTTCATGCCTAAGGTGGGACTAAAACTCACAATTTCCTAGTTTCTAGCCAAGTGCATATGTGGTTTATAAACCATACTTTATGGCTTAATGGTATCAATTCAACCGTTGCTTGTTATCCAAACCATAATTAAGCAAACTGTCTTAGAACAAACTGTGAATCCATTGATGAAATTGGAAGGGGCTACTTGGATCATCAAATCTGGTTCCTGTCAGTGCAGGTGCTTAAATCAAAACACCTGACAGATGGTAATCTAGCCTCTAATTCAGTGTTCCTCAACTTTGGCAGTTTGAAGATATGTGGCTTCAACTTCCAGAATAATAATAATAATAATAACAACAACAACAACAACTATTATTATTATTATTATTATTATTATTATTTCAATTTATATGCCACCTTTCTCCGGAGACTCAGGCGGCTTACAATGCATTTAAAAAAAACCATTATAAAAACATTTAAAAATTAAAACATTAAAACCGATTCACACCATTCATGTCTGGATCTCGTAAGATTCCCCAGACAATCAATGTAGAGCCTACTACTTCACCAGATAATTGATTCCTGTTAATAATTGCTGTTATTGTTAAATCATTTTGCTAAAACTCAGAGGAATCTTCATTCCTATAATTTAAAACCATCAAATTCTACATTCCTGGATGATACTGATTAGTGTGCATTTTAAAAAATTTGATCTTCTTTCAGATACTTGTATAATAATAATAATAATAATAATAATAGTAATAATTTTATTTATATACCACCCTTCTCCCGAAGGACTCAGGGCGGTGCACAGCCAAAATAAAACACAAAGATACAAAA
>JANHZT010007883.1:5176-19596 GCA_032468215.1 Stegonotus admiraltiensis | reverse complement strand
GTTTTTACTTGTTTCCTAGTATGATTTGATAGCTTATTAGTAACCTTGACTATCACTAAGTGTTGTATCTTTTTATTGTTGATGAATGTATTTTATTCTCCTTATGTACACTCCTTATATACACCAAAGAAATTCCTTGTGTGTCCAATCACACTTGGCCAATAAAGAATTCTATTCTATTCTAGTCAATGATTATGTTTATCATCTTTTAAAAGCCAAGGAATCTGTTCTAATGTTAACACACAAGAATTGGAAGCGAGATTATAGGCATTTGCATATGGGACTAGGTTAAATTGCTGCCAGTCATTGCTAGGACAGTTGTCTTAGCTGTAACTGGGATGGTTATCTTAGTCATAATAGGGAGTAAGGGAATTCAGCCTCATGTCATCCTGGATTTCTCAAGAGCTGCCTTCAGTTTTGACAAAGCTCTGCCATTCCTAAAGAAATTGCAATGTCTAGAAATTATTCAGTTTTCCAATAGGAGGGAATGACTTTGGGAGACAAGGCAATGAGACACAACCAAGGTGACTGTCAGATAAAGGCACCCTGTAGCAGAAATGTGGGTGGGGCAAGAGGCTCAAAAGAGACTCTCCCTAATTTGAGGAATATAAAAGAGACCCCTAGGCCGGGGAGAGGGGGAAGTACTTTCAAGTTGCAAGATTCAACTTGATAGTTAATGTAACTTATCATAGTTCATTTGGTCTTGTTTCCTGTCTGGTCTTATTTCATTAGGTGGACATCTTTTGCAGATTTTCAATATTTACTATCCAAGCCAGACAAAGTCCAACTTTATCACTGACAATAAATACTTTCAAATAGTTCCTGCTGGGTCCCTTTCTTGGGGATTCAAATCAAATGGCCTGAATTGCCCCAGCCAAGAGATATTGGCCAGATGGGAGTCTACTAATATAATAGAATAAGAAACCTTACCTAATCTAAGGATTCAGTTGGACAGCTAAAAATATTGAAAATTCTGATGGGAGAGCTAATGAATAAATGAGAAAGAATAGGTGTTAGTTATAATTTCGACTGCTTCTCCCTTCTTTTTGATCCTTTGTTTTTATTCAGCTCAGACATTTGCCCATACTGGCTCACTGATTGTTATTGCCACTGCAATCTGTTGTGGTTTTAAAAGCATTTTTAAGAAGCCAAGTGTATTGGTTTCTTATAACTGCCCAAGATTAACTAAGCAATATGTTTTTCTATAATAGAATGAGAAGCAAAAAATTAAGTTTGCATATTTTTAGACGGATGAAATGAATGAACATCAAATAAAAGCAACTTATTCTGAGTTCTCCAAGGGCGTTTTTAAAAACAGAAATACTCCATTTTATTATGTAAGATTAATATTGTTATATATCAGAATGTAAAATATTTTACATTTTAGTTCTTAGCAGGACGTACCCACAGACACACACAGATACACACATGGGAGGGGAAGAGAAGCAGAAGCAGGTCAAGGGAAGCAGAAAAAGTTATAATCTTGATATCCCAGAAATATAAATTTCTCCATTCTAATTCATATGAAACTAATTCCCAAGAAGGAGGGCTCTCTATCGCCAGCTGTTACCATTAAAGGAAGAGCCATATATTGGCTGGCTTTCATGTCTGTATATGAGTGGTCCTTTTCTTTTTTCTTTTTATCTGGAAGCCCTGAAACACTGCTGCTGTTCAATTCTTTGTGATTTGGGGTTTTGTTTATGGCAAGGATGTACTGTTTGGGGCTGTAAACCTCATTGTGTTTTCTATCATGCATTAAATTTAGGCTCAGTCTGTGATTTTAAGGCTTCATGGCACGCTTGAGGAAATCTGTTCGTTTTTTTGATGCAAAATTATTTGAGTATCACTTGCTGTACCAATTGGATTTTGTAATTTTAAATTCTACAGGGCATTTTGAAGATAAGAATGGGTTGTCTGAGAAAATAAATCCCAGAATATTTACCTAAATTTGCTTTTATAGACATTTTATTTGGTATGTTCTTTTTTTAAAAAAACATGTATGAAAAAATGTGAACTTATATGCATGTATGCCCATGTTATGGTTGGTATTACAGGGCTGTATCCACTATTTCTCTTAGTTGGATGAGAATTGTCCTTTCAGTTGAAGCCTTTTGTTTCTTGTTCTAAAAATAAACTTAATTAAAACTGTGTTCTCACTGATGTAGAAAGAATACAATGGTTAGTTGACAGTAGCCTTTTGAACTGCTTATGTATAAAGTATAAACCCCTATTTAAAATAACCTTGTAGAAGAAATAATATTTTTACTGGAGTTATGTTTTACTGCTGTTTGTAATCCAGGGAGAACATGGGAGGGGCATCACCAATGTAAGACCAAAGTAATAACATCAATCTTTTTTTGGAATGTAGGTTGGGTCTAAATGTCATTATGGCTTTGTGCACTTTTTAAAACAACTTAGATATATTGAAATCTATACTTTCCTTGCACTTCCGAAATAAACATAATGTTCAGTGGAACAATTTGTGCACCAACTTCAAGCTCTACACCTTATGTGGCTAGATCATATCAGAAAACCTCATTCAATCCATTAACTGAAAACAGTCATCTGACATTTTTCCACTTCTAGGTCCAGGTTTTATAGACACTGCCAGGCTCATCTCACCCTTCTACCTTACTTCCATTTTGCTAGGGCTAATTCAGTTGGGTAGAGCTTTAAGCAGATACTTTGCTGTGCTGTTGATGGAATGGCAAAAAGGTAACTCTGCTATAAATCTTTTGGCAGAGATCTGATAAAGAAATTGAAATGTGTTTATAGTATTCTATTAGATGATTATGAACAGCTAAGTTGAAGGAACTCAGTCATTGGTAGGTTGCCCCCGGTTTGCACCGGTTCTATAGAACTGGTAGTAAAACCAGCGGGAGGCTCCGCCCACTGATCCTGACATCATCAAAACGCTTCTGCGCTTGCAGAGAAGAGCGTGTGTGGGCGAGGGAAGCGCACATCGGCGAGTGAAGTGTGCACAGCCTCGCTGCAAACCCGTAGTAAACGTAAGTAAAACTCACCCCTGAACTCAGTGTATAATTGTACAGGCACTTGACAACATGTCTCAGTAGTTTTAGAGCCTGGACTTTTGAGTGACTTCCATACAGTTTAGTCATATATATTGATTTGGAGGTGTAAAATTTAGCTATGTGTCTTAATGAAGCCATCCTGTAAACTAATGGAAAATTCTTTCTCAGGCAGCTTTTTCACCTACATAAAAGATGTATGGGCATGTCCATAGAATCCCAGTTTGTCCAAGTACAAAAAAAATGATTCTTACATGAATTAGGGCTGGGAAGACTATTCCAAGTAGTAATGCTCAGTAAGCATAAAAAGCTGACTGCTTTTTGTGGAGAAGAAAGGTGCTTAATGTGATGGGCAATATGAAAGGATCAGGAGTGGTTAAGGATAACTTTAGATAATGAGACAGGACTAGTATCACCCAGTAGGAGGCAAATGTCTCTTCTACTGAAACAAAAATGACCAGAAAAGGAGAATCTGGTTTCCTTCTGTTCCTCCTCATAGTGGGGTGAGGGAAGAGTAAAATGTCAGAGGCACTCTCTTACACTAGGTAGTTCATTTCATTGCTAGTTTCTCTGTCTTGCCTGTTCATATTTCTCAGTTTCCACAGCCAATATAAACTGAGTATTGTATTTGAATTTCTGTGAGTTGTGTCAAAGATAAGGATGGCCAGCAATTGTATCAAAGGGGGGGAGGATAAATATTGGAGCAATGACAATCTACGATACCAGATTCATATAAATATAACTAGCATTATTATCTAGTTTGCACATTGTTGATTGTTAGAAGTATTAACCTTAACAAACTTGATGTCATGTGGAGTTTCAGATTCTTCCCACACTTAAGAGGAGTTTATGAAATCAGGACTTTCCTTGGATCAGTTTTGTTACTTCAAACTATGATGTGGCATGTTATTCAGACAAGAGTCTTTAAGTCACCCTCCTTAAACAAAAGCCCAATGTAAACTCTGAAGCATTCATGTTATCAATATTACACTTACAAACCACAATTTTAAATCACCCAAAGATGCTATCTCATTCAATCTATGAATGCAGTTTTCTCCTATCTTCATCCACTAAATATGTTGGGCATATGGCTAACAGTAGCTGGGAGCTATTATTATTTATTTAATGTATTGATATGCCCCCTCTTGAAGCTGTAAGCAGAATTGTTGGAGTTAAGTTCCAACATATCTATAAGATATAATGATAATAATGAGAGCACTGTGTTGATCTTGTGAGAAATTTTGGATTCCTTCTTTAAAAATGTATTTGTTTGTTGACCTTGTTATGCTTGTATCACTTCCAAAGAAAGTTCTTGTATTCATAGTCAGTCAGGTTTCTTTTCACAGTTCTCCAAATCTCAAAAGAGAAAACATTGCATATGTGGGTTTTCTTGAACTAATGTTGATTAATGTATTTGAAAGTTACTATTTCCTTTGAACTTAAAATATGTACATGTTAATTAGTTTCTTTTCTTTCCCCTCTCTTCTCCTGTTATGTCCTGTTGTGTTTCCTCATGGAACTGAAGGAGCCAACCAAAGGTAAAAGATTTTTATAATACCGTGCAGCATCGTGTTCAATTCTTTGCCAAAATATTTTCTACTTTCTTTCTAGATGTATTCAGTACTATTGTAAGAGGAAGGGGAAAACATTTGAAACGGCTTTTCCTTCTTTTTCTCTCTCTCTTTAAAACAAGCCACATATTACATTGGCAGCTGAGTCATGAGTCAGAAGAACAAGTCGGAAATCAGTAGCACATACTGAGGATTGAGGGTTATTGGTAAAAGAGTGCTAGGTTGTGGGTTTTGGTTTTGGTTTTTTGTATTTTCGTTTTAGAGTCATTTTCTCATCTTTGCGAAGACTCAGATTGCAACTGTTATTTCCCAGTAGTTTATTTTTATTCTGCAATTGAAGAATAGCAGTAGCACTTAGACTTATATACTGCTTCACAGTGCTTTTATGGCCCTCTCTAAGCGGTTTTACATAGTCAGCATATTGCCCCCAACAATATGGATAATTTAACCCATCTCAGAAGGATGGAAGGCTGAGTCAACCTTGAGCCTGGTGAGATTTGATCTGCCAAATTGCAGGCAGCTGGCAGGCAGAAGAAGTAGCCTGCAGTTCTGCATTCGAACCACTGTGCTATAAATATAAACATTTATGTTTATAATGCATTTCTTGTTTATATCTCTGCAGGTGTTTGCCTATGATCACTGCTTCTGGTCTATGGATGAAACTAACAAAGAAAAATATGCAGGTATCATTGTAACAATGAACAACTCTGGTGGGAGGAAAATTGGCAATCATTTGTCAAAGAAGTTAGAAGATTTAAAAGTCGTCTCCAGAACTTAAGAGAGCTTCCTCATTGCCAACACACTTCTAGAAGAAGAAAATAAATAATTTTTAGGACTAGCATCAGGTCTCCCTCCCTTCCCCAAAAGACTCTCAATCCTATTTCTGAAAAGCTGTCAATTGTGATTTCCCTCTATTATAAAGCACAGCAGTTAAAAGACACCACATTACTTTTGAATTATTATCATACAAAAGAGAACAAAAGATATTTTTTGTATTATTATCATACAAAGGAGAACAAAAGCAAGGAACAATCCAAACAAAACAGAAGAAGAAGATGTAGTCTTTATATATCCACATCCTGGACCTTACAAAGGACAGATTGGGATCAGATGTTATTGTTAGATTTAGACAGCATGTTAAACCCTACATTCAAGTTAACAAAGCACAGTTGCTGCATGTTCGTAATATCTTATGCCTAAAAAAATATATCATGATTTAACATCATGATATGGAGTCCCATAACATTCTGAATTCCAAATTATTCAGTCTCATTTTAGCCTAATCCTGTGGGCTGAGATTCAATCAATTAACCATAAAGACTCAAAAGCAGGGATAGGATGGATTCAGATTCCTGTTTAATTTACGGAAGTCATCAATTTCTTACCCAAACGAATTGCACAAAATGGTTGTGAATATAAAACTGAATAACCCTTATACATAAGGTTCTTGGGGGGCAGGGTTGCCTTGAATTCGAATAGCAATAAAAATAATGGCTCTGGTTTTCTTGAGGTCGGAGATGTTTTTTTTCGTAAGATATGCTTCAGAATGATTCATCCGGTGCTGGTTAAATACATAGCAACTCCAAAGGAAGTTACTGGATACCTTGGTGTAGTTAAGATGAGTATCTGCTCTGTGCTTTCCATTGTGGGTGGCTCCATTGATTTTGGACACACATGAAAAGCATAATATGTTTTCACACATTAGAAGTGTTTGAAGCTTTTGAGAGTTTTAACAAAGGTTCCCCCCCCCCCCAATAATGTGAATCTTTTTGTTCTAATTTTAGGTCAAGATGTTGTTTTCAAGTGCCTTGGTGAGAACATTCTCCAGAATGCCTTTGAAGGTTACAATGCGTGCATTTTTGCCTATGGACAAACCGGTAAGCATTAGCAAGATGGACATTGAAGGACAGGAGGAAATGCGTTAGTTTTGAACAAATTAGGAACAGTATCAAACAACACATCTAGTTAAAAGAAATAAGTCATAATTTAATTATTCATACTTCCCTCAATTTCAGATGCTGGTTTTGATTTCTTATGTGTTTTTCACTACAATAGAATGATTATCCGATTTCCTCCCTTATCTGTCATGAATGGCTCATATTCACATTGCCTTCATTTCAGCCTGTCAATATAGTCCAATTTTTTTTAAAAAAAATTGATAGCCTTAAGTAATATAATGCACATCTAAACTGCAATAAAAAGAGAAACAGAAAAACAGACCTGGTATAATACCAATAGATAAAACTGTTGCAATCGCTCCTTGAATCAACCCTGATTCCTGGTAGTTTTTTCTTGACAACTATTTTGGAAGTAGCCAAAATAGTTCTCTTCTTCTTCCTAGCACTGAAAATCACTCAGCTAGTTTTTGTAGGTGATGACTAAATTGAGCCCAAGGGCAGGGCCAAACGCATCATGGCTTTGGAGTCTCTATGCCCCAATAAGAGACCTATATCTAGCCCACATCCTTGAAGTGCATTGACTCTTATCTGGTGCCAATTTGCCTTGACCGTTCAGATTCTTGCATATAGGTAGTATGAAATAAACTTGTAGTACTTCTGAACTCTACCCTGGTTTCCTGGCTAGAACTCAGATTCCCCATTTCTAGTCTGCTGCCTTTAAACATTACACCAAACTGGCTTCCATTAGAGGAAAGTATGCAATACCAAAAGCCAATTGAAAAAAAAAACCCAATTTATTTATTTAACCAAGTTTTGTAGCTGCACAACTCACATATAGTGGCTTAATATTAGAATGATTGGGTTGGGGGTGAAGGGAGAGAGTTTGGGAATTCCAGGTAAGAAGTCCTAGTCCAGTATATTCAGCTACAAAACTTGAGTCAACCACAGAGCAGTTAACAATCAAAACGAGCATATTACATGAGGAATAGACTATCCTTTAGATCAGGGAACAATGGCTCTTTTATGACTTGTGGACTTCAACTCCCAGAATTCTGGGAGTTAAGACCACAAGTCATAAAGGGGTTATCATTCCCCACCTCTGCTTTAGATAGAATTTAGCTTTTTAGACACATTGAAGAACAAAGTATATATTTCTTAAAGTTATCCCACGACATTCTGCCAATTTGCCATAATTTAAAGCAAAGATAACCAACCTACAGACTTTTTCCCCCAGCCCTTAGTGTACTCCAAAAAATAGCAAGACCAAAACGTTAGAGTTTGGGAAGGATGTTAAGAACTAAAATAGAATTCTCATTAATAAAATCCAAATCTTTCTGGGTCAAATTGAGGGGCTAGTTAAGGAAGAAAGTATTTCCATGAGTGTCTACAAGGCTTCAGGAATCAGTTTTGCTGCTTAATCCCACCTACCAGAAGAAAGCTGAAAATTTGATCTTACCTATTTAGATGTTATTACCAGCCACAACCACTTTCAGAGACCAGCTGCAGAAATGTTGTTCATTCCTCCTTAACATGCTAAATGAATGAAACCGACTATGGAGGCTTATAATTAGGAGCCAGATATTTTATTGACATTTTTAAACAGAAATATTAATTTTGACTGTACTCCTCAGGGCTGCAGCTTGGTATAGGTAATATGAAAAACAGTAAGGTTAAGAGAAATAGAAGAATGAGAGGGGTGAGGAGAAGGGAGAGAAGGGGGGAGGTGATGTGGGGGGAAAAAGCTTGTATTTTTGCTTTCCCATTAGCTACTGAAGATACTGGCTACTATTGGGCACAGAATAATAAATAGTGATACAATATTTATGGTAGCCACGGATTGAGGACAGCAGTTTCCTATTCTTGACTTTCCTTGATATATTTTGTTTAACTTATATAGCAAACAAAAGAGCTGGAGATCCGGGATAATATTGGTTATGTAGGGATGCAACCAGATATAACCCTTATTTATCTACTGCTTGATTCTTTTCCACATTAAGCAGATAAGCATCTCCTGACAGTGGTATGACTGACCTTGAACTAACAGCACAAGGAGATGGTTACAGTGCTCCAACTCACCTATGCAATTTGAGAAACCAGTTTTGTAAAATTACAATTTTTTTTCCGTGTGATCAACAAGATAGTTATAGTAATTTATTTATCCAGCTCAGTCCATAAATTCAATTAGACTTGGTTTATAGAACCATAGCCATTTATTTACACTCTATAGGGCATGAAATGCCTGCCTGTAGTACTGTAATATTTGTAAAGGAACTTTTTCCCATGAATTCAGAATAATAATTTTGCTTCATCTTTTCATCACTAATAATAAAATAAATTGTAGATTTATTTATAAAGGTCCTCAGTAAGACTTCACGGGCTTTCCCGACATTTTTAATTTCTTTAAAAATGTTTTCTTTCTCTTTTATGCAGGATCTGGAAAATCCTACACAATGATGGGCACTGCTGATGAACCTGGATTAATACCTCGGCTCTGTAGCAGTCTCTTTGAAAGAGCCCAGCAAGAGGAGAGCGAAGAGCAGAGTTTTAAGGTGGAAGTATCCTACATGGAGATTTATAATGAGAAAGTCAGAGATCTCCTGGACCCAAAGGGGTAAGGAAGGTTTTTTGGGAACACCGAGATTGCAGGCAACCCAGTAATCATTTGATGGGAGTGGAAGTCTTGTTCTTCTGCATTCCTCACAAGGTCAACATACATTCCTCCAGAACAAAACCAATAATTTTTGTTTCTGGGTATGGGCCTTCTCTCAGTAATTATATATATGCTTCGCATGCAGAAAGAGCTATATTTTATCCTAAGCCTCCCTATATAGGGAAAGCAATAGCAATAGCACTTAGACTTATATACCGCTTTACAGTCCTCTCTAAGTGGTTTACAAATTCGCCATATTGCCCCCAACAATCTGGGTTCTCATTTTACCCACCTCAGAAGGATGGAAGGCTGACTCAACCTTGAGCCTGGTGAGATTCGACCTGCCAAATTGCAGGTAGCCAGCAGTCAGCAGAAGTAGCCTGAAGTACTGCATTCTAACCATTGCGCCACCATGGCTGTTGAAAGAGTCTTCATTGGAATTTAAGAGAGTCACTCTCTTTTGCTTCACCACAAGAACTCAACTAGGTCAATCTATACTATGACTCAGTATATGGCTGGGGTGCAAGTCTTCAAGTAGCTCTCTGCCCCCATCCCCAAAAAATTCTTAAAGTCTTGCTGAAGTTCTCAATACTGAAATAGACAGGATTCTAGCATTCCCAGACAAGGTTTAGTTAACACTTTTTCTGTATTCATTTACTTTTTTAAAAATAAATTTTAATTTACTTGTAAGGGTCTGCTGAGTTTTTTTCAAAAATAGTGTTGACAATTCTTACTGCTGATCCTATGTGTAAAGGATTTCTTGTATTTCATGGAATTCATGGTCCAACTGGGAGGTCCATGATAAGGTTCTCCCATGCTTTCTTTAAAAACGTATTGGTAGATGGAGCCCAGACTGAGCAGGCATGAATTGGATCTGTCATCCTGCCCCTTTTCTGTTAACTATACCCAGCAATTGGGAGGGAGGGAAACATAGTTATCTTAACTATTTGAGTAGGCTTTTAAATCTCAACATCATCTCAGGGAAGTTCAAAAATCTGTTAAATGTTTTAAATAGTTGAGCAATATGTTGACTATTATCTTGATAATATGCAAATGGGATATCTTTTTTCTTATCTTTGTGTGATAGCATTTTCGTTGTTGAGAATTTCACCTTGAGAAGACTGAATTAGTTCCCCCAAGTTGGACAGTGAAATTGGTCAGCCAAAAGCATCTTTAAATGCTGGACACAATCCAATCAAAATCGAAACCTCATTTGAGGTTAAGAGAAAAGGTCTAAGCAAGTGTGAATCAGCATGACTCAGAAGTGCCTCACTGACAAGAATGCATGGACAATATTGCCTATTTACATTCTGCAAATGTAACATCTTGTTCTATGTTTGCTTTCAAACAGGAGCCGTCAATCTTTAAAAGTCAGAGAGCACAGTGTTTACGGACCTTATGTAGATGGTCTTTCAAAACTAGCTGTTGCCAGTTACAAGGTAAAGAAATCCATTATAATAGGCTTACCGAATAATGTTCAGTGGAGTGGTTACCATCACCCAGTTATTTATATGCCTCTTGTAGAACAAGAACACGTATCCAAAACAGCTTACACTACATTAGAAAATAATAGTGAATCAGTTAAGATGTAGCAACTCTAATCTGTTAACCTGGGATTTCTCAGCAAGCAAAATCACTGGAAGGAAGGGCCCAACCAATTCCCCTCACTAGGATAGGATCTGCATAGGATCTCTGGAAGGGAAGTGCAGGAATGAAGTTAGTGGGAGGGAAAAGAAAACCTCATGTTTTCCCCATATTCTCCATGGTCTGTTCAGGATTGATGAGAGGGAGTATCACTTAAACAGATCTTGGACCGATTGATCTGTCTGGCCTAGTGATCCTTGTGCTTGGTTAGCAATGACTTTTCAAGATTAAGGGTAGAAGTCACCTGCACATTTTTTTTACAGAAGATACTTCTCCAATGTTGTATTTTAAGATTAATTTTGAGATTCCCTAAAGGCAAAGCTTTAACAATTGAGGTCCAGCATCACCAGAAGCAAAGATAAAGTGTTATTTGAAATACCATTATCTTGTTTTTAATATCTTTGCTGTATCTGCACAACCAATATGTTTCCACCCGCAGTGTCCTTGCACTTATGAACTGCCCTTTAGGAAACTCTCATCCTTGGAATGTTTATAACTCTGAAGCTAATGAGGCATACTAACATTATTTGTTTGCCCCCATCTTCATTTCTGACATATAAACCCTGTAGGCATTAAGGCCCTGTAATGCTGCAGAAATCTGCTGAATTACAACTCCTGTTGTATGCAACCAGCATTGCTACGTTAGTTGATAGTGGAGGATATTTTAGTCGGTTGCATTCTAGTGGAAATCAGAATGAGGAAGAAGAATCTTGAGGATCATCCGCTCTGATTTGATAACCCAGCTCCTATTGATTTGGCTGGCTCAGAAAGTTAAGAAGGGTGGAGTTGGTTAACATTTGAATGGGAAATATCACTTAAAAACATCTGAGAAGGAGGCAGTGGTAAAACCACTTCCATATTATTGGCAAATAAAGTACCTGGAGGGGAGGGGGTGCAATGGCTCAGTGGTTAAAGACACTTTAAAGTTCGAGACCCAAGTGGCTAAAGACACTTCAAGGTTCGAGACCCAAGTGCTGGGTGACGGAGTGAGCTCCTGTTACTTGTCCAAGCTCCTGCTCATCTAGCAGTTGAAAGCATTCAAGTGCTAGTAAATAAATAGGTTTCACTTCAGTGAGAAGGTAACAGCATTCTGTGAACTTCAATGCATAGTCATACAGGCCACATGACCATGGAAATGTCTTTGGACAACACTGGCTCCCTAGGCTAAGAAACGGAGATGAGCACCATCCCTTAGAGTTGGAAATGATTGGACAGGGGAAACCTTTACCTTTAAATTACCTGGATGTTTTTATGAAGTCATCAGGAGATTTTATCTTTGCCTTTAAAGAAAGAAGAAAAAGAGCTTGCAAAACTGGTTTAGCAAGTAATTATGGTAGGCTTGTTTGCAGAACTTTAGCTATAGCCTTAAGTGTCTGAGAATGTTTGCCCTTCAACAATCTAACTTGGGACTCACCAAAAAACCAAGTCAAAAACACAAGGAAATATATTACACAGATTATGTATCACAACTCCTGTTCAGCACTTGTGCTCTGTTGCAGACCAAAAGCCCTTCCCCCAACTTCAGTGTAAGTTTAAGGCAAATTTGCACATAGTATTTTGATTACCAGTAAATTGTTCTCTTTGTAACTTAGAATTTGAATACTGGTTTGTTTTGCTACATAAAATGTAAGTTTTATTGGTTGACTTTTGCAGTAAACCTGCTGAGTAGTCTAACATAACGCAGCCATCTCATAAAATCATCCAGTTGAAAATGACCTCTAAAGTCATTTAATGGGTGCCTTTGGTACTCTGTGCTCCAGAGACCTCTGCTTAAAAGCCTCCAATACAAGAGAGTCCACCACTTTCTAAAGCCATCTGTCTTGGTTTCTCTCAACACACCCTGCAACAGAGTAATAATAATAATAATAATAATAATAATAATAATAATAATAATAATGCTAATCTACTATATAAAGCTGTTGTAAGATTTAATGAATAACTATATCTTAAGCATGCATCTATGTACATGCATACATCGTGTCTTTGTTATACTTCCCCAGTTTCAGTTGGAGAATTTCTCTTATTCAAATAAGGACATTAAATGTACTGAATGTAAGCAAGACCCAAACAGTTCAGGTTAATACTTACATTTTAGCTGAAAATTTTAATATGTCTTAATGAAAATACTAAGCAAAATTGTAACCGAGGATCATCAGGCCTTACTCCTAGAGGTCTCTAAACAAATGGTTTTGGAACATATTGAAATGCTCAATGAGAGGAGAAGATGTCTTTGACTAAATGTCTATGGAGATTCTCAGTCATCCAGGTCATGGTTATCCCAAAGGTGCTTTTTCAAGAGGCAATTGGACTTGGTTTTTCCTTGAAAATGTTTCGTTTCACATCCAAGAAGCTTCTTCAGTTCTGATTGAATGGTGGGGAATGGAAGGATTTATATTCCCTTGCTGCCATCAGTAAATAGGCACAGATAAACCTCCAAGTGGCCTCAGTGACTCTCAGTAAGAGTGCTAATGACCAGATGACTGCAAGGAATATAAACCTTTCCATTCTCTACCAGTCAGAACTGAAGAAGCTTTTTGGATGAGAAGTGAAACGTCTTCAAGGAAAAACAAAGTCCAGTTGCCTTTTGAAAAGGCACCTTTGGGAGGTCTTTGACTAGATGATTTCTAAGATTTCTTTTAACTCTGTGATTCCAGAATAGATGAGAGTGTTTTTCTATTGAACCAGCACCCATGCCTATTAGAGAAGTGGGTGGCTAGAGATTCCATGTGACAGAATATGAGGTCTCCAAGGTTGCTTGAACTTCCCTAATCTTTATTTTACAAATCCAATACCACTCAAAATGCAAAGTACCTAAATCCTTTGGAAAAATATTAGAATTTATTGGTAGAACCTATAGCTCATAGCAACAGCCTGATGACTGAAGGTAACTAAAATGTTTTCTTTGCTGTCAAGTAATACTTTAATTAGCCAGATATTTTGACAAAACAGAAGTAGCGTGTTAATTCTCTGATCTGTGCAGATAGCATTTAGGGTAAACCAGGGAAAATGTATTACAAAACCATGATTTATGTGGAGCAATAAGATCTTGTTATACTCACTGAACATAGCATTCTCTAACTTCTTGACAAAACTGAGACTTCAGTGACTGGGACAAGACATCACATTAAGCTGTGGTTTGTTTCAAGTATGATTTGTTGAATGAGCCACATGGCTTAGTTCAGATCTCAAGTTATGCATGAACTAAAACATAATATGTTTTGTGATTCTTTTATTTAGGATATAGAGTCTTTGATGTCTGAAGGCAATAAATCTCGTACGGTTGCTGCAACAAACATGAATGAAGAGAGCAGTCGATCCCATGCTGTTTTCAAAATTATCCTCACACACATATTGTATGATGTAAAGTCAGGGGTGAGTTCTGCAATTTGCAGTGCAGATAAATAACAGAGATCTATAAAAAAGAATGAAAAAAAAAGGAGTGTTATAAATGCCATATCAAAATAAATATTTTTGCCAGAATTTTACTCCTGTTTTGCTTGCTTTTAGAATAGATCTTGTTACCTTAGGTGAGACTGGAGAACCTGCGGTCCTCAGGTGTCGTTCATCTTAATAATATAATAACAGTTGGAAGGGACCTTGGAGGTCTTCTAGTCCAACCCCCTGCTTA
>JANHZT010007882.1:26468-39075 GCA_032468215.1 Stegonotus admiraltiensis | reverse complement strand
ATGAGGACCTGGTTTGTGGGGGCAATAAGCTGACTTTGTATAAAACTATACAAAAGTATGAAGGCTATTGCTTAACGTATTGTAAGCCATCCTGAGTCTCTGGAGAAGGGCGGCATATAAATTAAAATAAATAATAAAAAAAATGTCCCAACTCAGACTAATTTAAATACGGTAGAAAAATGATAAAACTGATACTCACTTTTCCATCATTCAATATTTGCTGGCCAGTAATGTAGGAGAAGGAATGGTAGAATTTTGGGGCAAAGTTAAAAGAGGGATCAGCCTAGAATTCCTATATAGACACACACGGACTAAGTACAACACCCCCACCTTGAATTTCATTGACCCTTATCTAATTCCAAGCAGCTACTAACCATTAGTTGAGAAGATTGCTGTGTATGGGCTGTTTAGCAATAAATCTGTTTAATTGGACCTTTATGTGCCTGACAAGTATGTATTGTTATTCATTATTTTAAAACAATTAACAATGATGGTCATATGCATATACATAAGCATATACAATATTAAAATGAATAAAATTAAAATTATTGTTAGATGGCCTGTCATATAATTTTTTTCCCAGTATTTGGAATGTCCAGAAATGCCTTTCGAGATTATTAGTGATAATACTGCATCATCAATATCCAGACTACTGTGAAAATTAAAATCTATTTTTAAAAATCATTATTTACTTAATGCATTAATATTCTTTCTCTCATACACACACATTATTAGAAGATCATTACTAATACTGAAAATAGTTTAATGCAGAAGAAAAGTTTAATTAAAAAAAGTATTTGGGTTTCTTAAACTCCCCCAAACGCTTCAACTCCAAAGTACAGCAACGACATAGTAGATAATAGACCATAAGAATATGTGACAGGCAGCACTATTGAGTAGGTCCTAGGCTGATGGGAAGAAAAAGGGGTGAATTCTTCTCTTCCCTTTTTCTCCCACACTCTACTTCTTGGGTAGTTCACTTACAATTCATATAATTTTGTCACAAGTTTCTCCCTATTTGTTTCTATGCATGAAAATGGGAAGGATATATCTTCTTCATATATCGTATTATATACAGCACCAGCAATTAGATGCGGGGAGTTAAGCATGAACAGATATTTACACAACGTTATTTTCACTGAACTTTCACTACAGAACATGACAATGTTCTCTATAGAGAAAGGCATGGATGAAATCATCTCCACGTGCTTGCTTTTCCATTTAAGTAACACTGGACTTCATGTAAGCATAATGTGTTTTATATGATTTGTATGGTTCAAGAAAGAATCTGAAATGTTTTTTAATCTACAAGAATTTGTAAAAACGTGTATGTGTTAGGCCCAAACCAAGAATGACATGGAATAAGACAGTCAAAGTTCTGCCCTTTATTTGCTTATATCCAAGAAGCAGAATCTTGCCAGACTAAACCTTTACTACTCTAACTCTAACAAACACACCCTGGGAGATTCTAGAAAATGGCTGCACTACATCTCTTCCTCTGTCTCCAACTTCCAGGAAAAAAAAATCAGTTTTTCAGCTATAATTGGACATATAATTTATTTGTTTAACTAATATGTTCTAGTTAATATGTAACAGATTTATGCATTAATAGCATTTAGTTGTTTGTTGTCACCTTCTAAATTATTAATAGTTTGTGAGCATATAAACTGCTAAATCTTATTTGGAATGGAATAAAAATTGTTCTACTGGTTAAGATATCAGACTAAAAACCAGAAGATTGTGGGATTGAGACTGTGGTGGAATTCCAATTTTTTTTACTACCGGTTCTGTGGGCATGGTTTGGTGGGCATGATGTGGTTTGGTGGGTGTGGCTTGGTGGGCATGGCAGGGGAAGGATGCTGCAAAATCTCCATTCCGACCCCATTCAGGGGCCAGCCAGAGGTGGTATTTGCCGGTTCTCCAGACTACTAAAATTTCTGCTACCGGTTCTCCAGAACGTGTCAGAACCTGCTGAATAGCACCACTGGATTTGGTCCTGTCTTAACCATGAAAGCTGGTTGGGTGATATTAGGCCAGTCACTCTCTCATAGCCTAACACCCTTCGCAGGTTGTTGTTGTGGGGAAAATAAGAGGAGGGACTATTGTGTGTGTTTACCACTTTATTTATACAAATAATAAAATTGGAATATAAACAAGCAAACATAAATTTTCTCTGGGGAATGGAGAATATCTAATAGCTAAACCCTATAAAAAGTACATAACAGAACTTCTGTAAATTTTCTGCTCTCATGTTTACTATCAGATTTTTTTTTAAAATGTGCTCTTTTTCCCATACCATAGAAATCATAAGGCTGGAATGGACCTTGGAGCTCTTCTAGTCCAACCCTCTGTCCAAGGCAGGAGTCCTTATATCATCCCAGACAAATGATTGTCCAATCTTTTCTTGAAAACCTCCAGTGATGAAGCACTTACAAATCCTGGAGGTGAGCTGTTCCATTGATTAATCATTCTCACTGTCAGGAAATTCCTCCTTATTGCCTGGTTGAAACGAGCTTTCAGCCATTGCTTCTTGTCCTTTCCTCAGATGCTATGGAGAATTAAAAAAACAATGACCTATTCCATGTGACAGTTTTTCAAGTATTAGAAAACAGCTATCATGTCTTTCCTGAGCCTTCACTTTATTAGGCTAAACATACCTTAGCTGTTCACCATATGATTTAACCTCCATCGTATGATGGAGCATCATATGATTTAGCCTCCTTCCCTTATTATCTATGTTGTTTTTCTTTCCACTCTTTCTAAGGACTCACCATCTTTTTTTGTATCAGGATGACCAGCACTGACGAGTCTTCCAAATGTGCCTTCATTAGTGCAGTATTGAGTGGAACTATCACTTCAGTTGATCTTGATGCTCTCCCTTTGTTGATGTAGGGCTAAAACTGCATTGGCTTTTTTGGCAGCTGCAGTATGTTGCTGGCTCAAATGGTCATCCACCAGGACACCTAGATCCTTTCTTGAGCCAGGTACCTTGTATTCTATTTTGTTCTTTGAAAATCTATACACCATTAGAACTCTCTTTCTCATAACCCTTAACAGGGTGAAACAGTACATCATAGGACAACAGTTTTTGAACCAAGGTGGCTTAAATGGGCTAATCTAAAGAATGCCTCCAAAATGCCTACATCACTCCCTGCATGTCCTCACCAACCTGTGTGGCAGATCTCACATTTCCTCATGATGCCCACTCCAGGGGTGGGTTCTGCCTACTCTTACTACTGGTTTGTAATGGGAATGTGCACGCTCACTTGCTTCGCTCGCTCGCACTTCTGCACATGCGCAGAAGCTTCTGCACATGCACAGATTGTCAATTATGATGTCCAGGCAGGTGGGCAGAGCCTCCTGCTGCCTTTACTACTGGTTCTAAAGTACCAGACAGAACCGGGAGCAACCCACCACTGGCCCACTACCCTTTCTTGTTCCAGGCTGCTTCCCCATGCACTCTCCCTGACCCACATGGCAACTTTCACATATCCCCATGACACCCCACCCCATGAACCCTTCTTGTCCCAAGCTACCTCCCCATGTGTCCTATCTGTCCCATGTGACATCTCTTGCACACACAAATACAGCCTTCTCTCTTTATGTAGCACCTCTCACATAACCCATGTATTATTCCCAACTCATATCCCCACACATCCCCTTGCTCCCTCTCTCACTGAGCAACTTGTCTGCTGTCTAGCCTTGGACTTGCAAGTTCTTCACTGACTTTCTCCCTGCAAGCTTCCCATAAGCAAAGTAAATGAGGAAGCTGGCAGGAATGGTTGGGAGGAAAGGAAGGAAGGAAGGAAGGAAGGAAGGAAGGAAGGAAGGAAGGAAGGAAGGAAGGAAGGAAGGATTTCCAATGCTTCCTGCAAGCTTCCTACAAGGAAACCCAGTGGGGAAGCCAGCAGGAAGTCAGAAGTTTCTCCTGCTTCCACTGCCTTTTTATCCATCCGTGGTCATGCTGTTTCTCTGTTTAGCTATGGAGATACCTCTGAAAAAATGACCCAGCAGAGGCATGGATTGTCTAGTTCTTAATAACATTCTAACTGAAAAATGTTTCACTTTGATAATGAGCTATAGTGTATGACAACGTAGGTGTTAAGTCTATAATAACCAAATAAGGTAACCATTCATCTGATGAAGTGTTGCAGCTCATGAAAGTTTATGCCTTACAATAAATCATTAGTGTTGAAAGGTGCTACCAGATTCTTTCTGAATGATACAGTAAGTAAAACATTTTCTTGATATCTCTAAATTATTTTTAACATCTTTGTTGACAAGATTACTATTTTTTTCCCAAACAAAAACAAAATGTTAATGTTAATTTGAAATATACACACTGCTCCTTTGGAGTAGAAAATAGCAGAAAACAATGAGTTTACAACTCCTAGACCTGAAGTAGATTGTGTACATTGTTTTGAAGATTTGTAAATAAAAATACAATAATTTGCCACTACATTATTATTTTATTTTAAAGGATTTTAAGATGTTTGTCCAAATTTCATTTGGTGTCTCACTATTGAGGTATTCTTAGCTTTGTTTACTTGAGTGTGAATTCTAATTATGCTGCTAATTTAGGCCCCATAAATAACAAATATTAACTCCCTCTGTTTCTTTATAGAAAGGGCCTTTGGCATTTGGATATTGCAGATCCTTCACAAAAATGTTTTAAAGCTTCATGTTTATCTGCTTCTTTTGAACTTCAGGTGGTGGCTCAATGTCTGCTAGATTTTGAGAAAAGGGGGTTAGATAGGCATTTCTGTAAATCGCTTTTTAACATAATAGTTTCTTGACATTTCTGCCAAATGCTGATTTCCCCCACCCCCAATTTGTCTAACCATATATGCCAGCATTACTCTATTAAAAAGTATCCTGTCACCAGCCTGTTGCAGGCAGAGTGGGAAGAAAAGTCGACAGAAGATTGGAAGTGTTATGAATATACTTTTTTATTGCTGGTTCACTCTGTGTCATAAAATAAATGCACTTGGCTGGAAGGCAGTGGTCAAGTTTGTTACATGTGCAATAAATAAACTAGTAATTCTGGAGGAAGAGGCCAAAAGATAAAGGCTGAAATGTTTCATTATGTGCTGTGAGTCTTAAATTATTTATGGACAACACCCCCCTTTCCCAACACCCAGGATCCTTAGTTATAGCCCTTAGAGACAAGTTCTTCTAATCCCTTATTACTTATGAAAAGAGAGAAAAGTGGGAGCAGCTTTTAAAAATCATAGTAAGAATGCCTTTAAGCCCACAGTGGCTGACTTGTGGAGGCTTTGCAGAACATAAAACAAATAAGTTTGACCAACAGAATATTTGAAAGTGTGCTTCTGAATTCTATTGGCTCTCTGTCTTGCATTAAGTAAAAAAGAGATGCCTGCCAATTTAGGCTTTGAAGTTATACTGTGGGGACAGTAAGTAGAAAAATGTCAATTAAGCCTCACATGTGGAAATGCCCTCATAAGAACAGGAAATGTGCTTATTTTAGTGCCCACTCATGAAAGCAGTCCATGTTTCTCAAGAAATTACTTCTGCCTTCAAAACATTATCTGTAGAAATGGAAAATACATAGGAATATTATCTATATAGCCCTGCAACCAAAGTGAACACATCTCCAGGGGAAGGCTGATCAAATACTGATCAAATACAGTCTATGCCACCTAGCGTAATCTTGTTTTTTAAATGTATACTTCTTATACCACATTTTCTCATATTTAAATCTTATCTATTTTAGAAGAAGTTATTTCTAAATAAGCATACTTACGTATGGTTTAGACTTCTTGATTTAAAAGAGGGCAGGAATAGCTGTTTCTAAGGGGGGAGGGGAAATCCCCACATTGCTATCTTTGCAACATTATTCTTGAATACATGTGTTTGGGGTGTAGACCCTTCATCTCATTAGTGGCAGTCAGATCCTCCTCTGTCCCAGATTCAAATCCTTCTCTTTCTGAAGCTCTCTTTGTCCTACAGCAGAGAGGAGAGCAGTGTTTTCCTTATTGCTCCCTGTTTATCCAGCCATTCCTTCTAATGCACTTTCTTCATAAGTATATACCTGCAGTAAATGAGATTCCACTCTGCCTTCTCAACTCTATCCACTAAACTTTTCCAATCAATTTTGTCATCCCCTCTTCTCTGTTTTTGGTCACCCCCATTTTTTTTTCAGGGAATAAAAAAGGCAGCTCTTGTTGAAACTTCTTTAAATCCACTCCATTCAAGTGTCTCCTTCCTTCCTTCCTTCCTTCCTCCCTCCCTCCCTCCCTTCCTCCCTTCCTCTTTCTTTCTTTCACCTCTCTCTCTCTCTTTCTTTCACCTACCTTTCTTTCTTTTCTTTCTTTTCTTTTCTTTCTTTCACCTCTTTCTTTCTTTCTTTCTTTCTTTCTTTCCTCTCTCTCTTTCTTTCCTCTCTCTCTTCCTTTCCTCTCTCTCTCTCTTCCTTTTTTCAGATTTGAAAGCCTGTACCCTGGAAGGGGCCTCCCACTCCCAGCTTTTTGCTGGCAACCTTGCTTTTGCCTGATTGCCACAGATAGTGCTTTGGAGAGAAGAAAAAGAGTTGAATATGGGAAAATAAAAAGCAAGAAATGGGGGGGGTAATTCAACCATGAGATTTCAAAACAGTTCATGCTAGCCTTTGAAGACCCCTATTTGTGTAAAATCAGGACATGATTTTTTTTAAAAAATAGAGAGTTTTCTGAAGTTCTCCCCCACCCCTTCCTTAAATGGACTATTTTTGGCACAAGTGTTTTTTTCCTCCTCCTCTCTTACTGTCGGTGGGTTTAAAACACTTTCAAAGTATGTGTGCATGTGTCTCCCCTGTGGGCAGTGACTGCTGCAGGGTAAATACTGCATAGGGAAGCTAGGGGGCAGCGTATACTTTAAATAGTTTTACCCTACCTTTTCTTTGTTTTTTTCATATTGTTTTGGCCAGCTTTGGCAGAAGGTTCTAATACCTATAGTTTACCTTCTTGCACATATCAGACAGAAGTTTTGCTTTAAAGTAAATTCAAAAGTAAGAGGGAAGGTTTGCCCAAAACCTTAGACTGGGGGTGGTGTGGTGTGGTAGAGAGAGAAACATTTCCCTTTTTGGCTTTGTAAACTTCACATAGTGGAACTGACCAAAAGCACGCCTGGGTTCCAGACTTTCCTTTACTCCTTCCTGGATTTAAAGGCAGAGAATATGAGGGTGCCAAGAATGTGATGTTAGCACAGTTTTTGCAGGAAGGAAATCCTAGGCACCTGAGCAAAAAGAAAGGAGACGAGGAAAAGGCTGTCAGTCCTTAGTACTTTTGTGGTGTCAGGAATGAAAACTGCCTGGTTTGCATGAAATGAGCAGTGCAGAGGAAAAAGCATGCATGTGGCGCAGCAGATTTCAATGGATGGTTGGAGGGAGTTCTAAGTGCAGCTGCTATTTGAAAAATCGGTATGAATGAATTCTACAAGAGTTGGAGCTCTTGTTTATAAAACCTGGTTTGGTTTTTTGTTTTTTAAATGAGAGAATAAAGTGGCAAGAACCAGTGTAGCTTGTGTTGTTTTTGAAGTCCTGAGCACATAAGAGGCTATTGGGAGAGGGTAGAAGGTTCTTCTATTATTTATAGAACTTTGTCCTTTTTCTTCTCATTCCTGTCTCCCATGGCCTAGATATTCCAGTCTTTATACACTTTGCTATTTTTCATTTCAGTTTTTATTCTTATAGTGAAATTCCAGCCACAATATCTTAAGTTGAAATTCCTGAGTTTTGCAATTATTTAACAAGAAACAAACTCTTTAATATGACAATTCATGAGGTCAACTAAGGCATGAAGGAATTGCTCTTAGAAAATAGCATTTTGGATATTCTATAAAGAAGAAACAGGTACATCTATAAACATTCATTTGCATATCATCTGTCCTTATACCTACATAGGAAAAATGTTACTTCTCTTTAAAAGGAAAGGCAAACAAATGTGTGATGTAGCAATCCAGAAATTTTAAATCCCATGCAGACAGTGCACAAACACACAATCCTGGAATTTGATGAAGGCTTTACCATATTGCCTGCTCCGAAATCTACAAGAATACCCCCAGCTTTGGAGATCTGTATCTGATTTTATTTTTTGGCCAGATGGATTATCTTTTCCTCAGTTAGCAGATAGAGGGGAGCTGAAAATAGATAAACAAGCTGGCCAAAAGATGATGCCACTTGAATTCTTTTTGACATTGTCATAATTGTGTGGGTGTGTTAATGAGTTGTGTGTGTTGCACATCAAAAGCAGCCTGTGTGTTTCTAGTAAAGTTGTGTGTGCACGTCATTCGCTCTGCACCACCAGATTCAATGTGCTGTGTAACTCCACCTGACTGTATAGCACTGGCCTCACCAGACAGCTTTCCTGTGCTACTCTGGCTGTTTGGCCTCTGCACCAGTCTAGAGGAGATGGAAGTTTCATCACTCCACCCCATATTTTGGAAGGCAATAATCTTGTTGCTCATCTCCAGCAAATGTTTAGTATTAACTAATTCTCTTATTCCAAAAGATTCTCAGCATATCAGCTACAAGGGGAGATCTCTCCTGGGCTGCTTAGGCAGTTATTGGCATCTCTTTAGAGCCAACTGCAAGACTTTGATTGAATGTAATAGTTTTGAATTAAGCTGTTAATTGGATCTCAGCATTACTGACTTACATAAAATGAATAATAAAATGCCCTCTCTTCTAAGCACATTTTTCTTCTTCAGTATCTTTTGGTTAAAGCGTCAATGTTGTATTCAAATGAGTACATTCCACTGAACTCAATGGGACTTACTTCAGAATAAACAAGCACAGGAATCAAGCAGCAGGTCCAGAGCATTAGTTTGGACTGTTTGAATTGTTCCAGGCTACCAAAGACAAAGTTCTTAGTGTCAGGATTTTATTGGAAGATCAAGTACCATCAACATGTTGTTATTATTATTATTTTTTGCAAGATATGCTTCTGTGAAAACGTATTGAGGACAAAGATCTCCAGCAATTCATAAGACCACATAACTCCAAATCTAGAGGGTAAACATAATTATCTGCAAGTTAAAACACCTATCTTTTTGCATGCAGTTGAATCCAGCATATGTTTTATTGGGAATTGGGTACCAAGAGCTGAAGGAACCTTGTGCTCAAGTAAATGTGCATTGGGCTAAAAGTAATTGTGCAGTGCAGGAGACACTGATATGAGATGGGAATCAGGGCTGCTGCCTGCCTTGTTATGTACTTTAAAAATAAGCATATCAAGCCTAACAGCCAGTTTCACTCTGTGGTGGCCCCTTTAGGTACTGTCTCCTAGAAATAAGCCCCGTTGATCACCGCAGATACAGTAGAAGAGACTGGCTTCCATCTTCCCCAATCAATATAGTCCTTAGTGAGGACCAAGCTGTCAAAGAAACTGCAAGCAATTCCCAAAGCAGTGGGGAGGAGCCATAGATTGGAAGGTGGGAGTCAGGATAGAAGGGGCAGGGAGGTGGAGTAAAAAGACATAATTTATGAGGCTGGTCAATAGCAGCAGCAGCAACAGCAGCATCAATCTTTTTAAGAAGGTAGGGGAACTCCTGCGATCCAACCCTCTTCTGGCTACCTTTGTTCCTCTTATTCAGTAATCCAGCTGGACTCCTAGCTGCACATCACCTGAAAAAATTGGGGATACCCACAGCACGGAACCGGCAGATCGTCGGCACTAACCTGCCTCTGACCTCAGGAGCGCAGCTTTTTTTTTTTTTTTGGAGAAGAGGCGGAAGACTCGCACCTGAGAGCCCGAAAGGCAGAAAGAAAGAGAGCGCGAGAGAAAGCGCGAGAGATCGGGGAGGGAGCGAACAAAGAGGCTTTGAGGATGCTCTAACGATGCCGCGGGCGGCCACTCGTCCTCACGGAGCCTTCTGGGAAGGGCGTTGCTGGCCGAAATGATGCTCCAAATCTTTCCTCGGCGCGCCAAGCAGAGATATCAGAGGCAAAACACAACCTAAGCCTAGGAGCGCTCCGGAGCAAAAGAAAGCATCCCGTGAAAGGGATCAAGTCGGGTTCGGGAAGGGCCTAAAGCAGGAGAGCGCCGTACGAAAGCTGCGCGTCGGAGGATGGCCGGTCCACCTGCCTCGTCGCTCCTGGTGGCGCTCGGGTGGCTGCTGGCGTTAAAAGGCGCCCACCCCTCCTGGGGAAGGCAGAGCGAAAGCCGGTCTGCGGCGTCCCTGGACGGGGAGCCCTGCTGGGTTAGCAAAGCCAGAGCCGCCACTCTCCCACAGCACCCTTATGCGAGCTACCCGCGTCCGACTGTGGGAGCGTCGGCGTCGGCGGGGCACAGAACGGCGCCCTCGAGGCTCCGCCGCGCTCCCAGTTCCGACGGGAGCAGCGTGGAAGACACGTGGGAAGAGAGCAACGTTTTCCCGCTACGCCAAAGCGCAAAAGCCGGCCCTTCTGCCCCAGCCGCGGGTTGGGCGCCGGATTCCGTCGCGGCGCTTTACTTCTCCGGCAGAGCCGAGCAACTACTGCTGCGGCCGGGAGCCCTCGCCGAGCTGCCCCGTGGCGAATTCACCATCGAAGCTTGGGTGAAGCCCGAGGGGGGGCAGAGCAATCCGGCCATTATCGCAGGTAAAGTTGTGGAAGTGCGTTAGGCTAGGCCCGAGGGGCGAAGGGGGCCGTCTGGGCGGGCGTTCGGAATTTATACGGATATGGTAGAGAACGGAGGTTCGTAAGAAGCCTCAGGGCAGAACTGGGCACAAAGTCGGGACACGTGACACGGACTCGTATCTCCTGCTGCGGATGAATAGCCCCGAAGGGTTTTTCGGTCGGGTCGATGTCTTTGGGCGTTGCGTTACTTTGAAGTTTCCAATATTGTTTCTGAGAGGGGAGAAGGGACATCTGCAAGCAGCAGAGAGCCAGAGTAGTTCGTTTCAAGCCTAGAATCCTGTGTGCTTGCAGTTGGCTTGTCTGCGTGCAGCTCCATATACTGGTCAAAATCACGATAAAAAAAAACTCAAGCAAGGACGGCTAATAGCTATAATAATAGATACTTGGGTTGATTTTCATCGGTAAATATCTTTTCTCCCCATTTCTTGATTTGCACTACTGAGGCAATGAATGCTGATGTGCTGAACAGTTATATTCGGTATTCTACAGTTGCATAATATGCATTTTCTATTTAGAGTTATGTTAAACATATTTAACTTGTTAGAGACACAAACCTGGCTATTCAGGAATCCTTCTGTTCCCTTGTCAGAATGTTCGTTCCCTCCCTTCTATACTTTATTTTGCAACAGACTGTCGTGTACACTGTATGCAACAACAGCTTTTGCTATTTAAAGCTACTTTGCATGCATTATTCAGAAGGAAACTCAGTGAATTCTGAGAGAGAGAGAGAGAGAGAGAGAGAGAGAGAGAGATTATTACTGCCCTGCTTTGTGAAAACAGTTTAGGATGGGAAATATTTAGGAGGCTTCAGTTGGACCTGGTTAATACTGTGTTGCCCATCCAAGGATTTAGACTAGACTGGAAGCTGGGAAAATATCAGTGACAAACAACTTCCTACTGTTGCCAAGATCATTATACCACCTCGGTTTCATTGCTGTTGTCCTTTATCCTGCCTGAATTGCCACTGTGATCACACATCTGCTAACAGGCAATGACAGTTGTTGAAAGAACACTCAGTAGTTGATTATGGGGTCCTTGCTGAGTGACAAATATTGGCGGGTCTATGAGTGGTCATAGAATTTCAGTTCCTGGAAGGTCCTATTAAGTACAGTAGCAGCATTTCAACTATGTAAGCAACTGATGGAGCAGATGAAGTGTGTGAGAGCAGGAATATGTGAAGGGTAAGTTGTATGTACACATGCATACGGATCTCCTTAGACCAGCCTTGTGGGCTAAAAAAGATTCTTTCCTCGTATTGGAATAGATTAAAACACTAGAAAACAAAAACCTAGGTTCTGGTTCTACATTATGAGGAGAATGTAATTGGTTAGGAGTAATGTTACAGAAAGCCTCCTCCAATATGTTCCTGCTAAATACTTGTTTTAACAGCCCCCCCACCCCCAAATGTGTGATGAGTGACTGCACCCAAATAGGTTTTGTTTGTGGTAGTCTCCCTGGTGCTTTGGATTGGCTTTCCCAGTGAGGCATGCCAGAACTGATTTTATTATCTTTCTAGTACCAGGCAAGATATTTTTATCCTCCTGTACCTTTTAATATAATGCTATGTCATTTTAAATGATTGGTATAAAGAATAAAGTAATTTCTACCCTTTTTATGCTTGTAATTTTTAGACTAATGTAAACCTAAATTAAACTTTTTAATTTAAAAAGTGAGATTGCAATTTCAGTATATTGTAAGCCATTCTGGGAGAATTCTGTTTTGAAGGGTGCCATGTAATTTTTTAAAAAATAAATAAATTATGCTATCCCAGAATTTTTCATCAAACTAGATGATAGATAAAGCTAGGCATGGGAGGGAAGGAAGGAATTATGAAAAAAAAATCCTGCAGTCCACCAAATATTGTAACCGGCATGTTCACATTTAGACCCAGTTGCAAGGAGGAAGTCATAGATCAGTGATGGCGAACCTATGGCACGGGTGCCACAGGTGGCACGTGGAGCCATATTGGTGGGCACACGAGCTCAGCTCTGG
>JANHZT010007882.1:6901-23422 GCA_032468215.1 Stegonotus admiraltiensis | reverse complement strand
AATTCTTTATTGGCCAAGTGTGATTGGACATACAAGGAATTTGTCTTGGTGCATATGCTCTCAGTGTACATAAAAGAAAAAGATACATTCATCAAGAATCATAAGGTACAACATTTTTAATGATGATAGTCACAGGGTACAAATAATCAATCAAATCATATTAGGAAACAGTCAATATAAATTGTAAGAATACCAGCAACAAGGTTACAGTTATACAGTCATAAGTGGGAGGACATGGGTGATGGAAACGATGAGAAGATTGATGATGACAGAAAACAATAGAGTAGTCAGCATGGGGTTGGTAAGGAGCAGAACTCAAGAACATATTAGTCAAACTGTACATATCTAGAACACATTTTATTGATTACTAGGAATCACCAAATTTTGAACTAAATAATTAAAAAGATTAATGATTTATATCGTATTAGCCCAGTGGATCATAAGTAAATATATTTTATTCATAAGATCACACAACATTGGCTAAAGGCTGATAGGTTGCCATTATTTGTTAGGAATAAAAAAATATATATTTGAAGGCAGTATTCCTGCTGATTTGAGATAACATTGACAAATGAATGGTACATGTTGTGGAGAAATGGGAAAAATTCAGGTGTTTAAAATCCTCAAATCTCCAGACTCAATAGATATAACAGGTTATATATGGAAAAATTGCATACTGTATGATTTATGCCAGCAGATTACATAATGGAAAACTGTTCCTCAGAAGCAAATAATTCCTAGAAATAGAAGCTAGCATGCTGGGAAGAAGGTTGGGACAGAAATTTGCCATTCACTTTTTGGTGGTAGGGTAGACTCTGGAGTACAGGTGGTCCTCAACTTACAGCAGTTCATTTCGTGACCATTTGAAGGTACAACAGCACTGAAAAAAGTGACATGGCCATTTTCACACTTATGAGCATTGCAGCATCCCCATGGTCAGGTGATTTACATTCGGATGCTTGACAACGACTCACATTTATGACAGTTGCCGTGTCCTGGAATCATGTGATCCTCTTTTGCGGCCTTCTGACAAGCAAACCCAATGGGGAAACCAGATTCATTCAACAACAGTGTTACTGGTTTAAGATTCACTTAACAAATGGAGCGAGAAAAGTTGTCAAATGGGGCAAAACTCTCTTGACAAATTTCTCACTTAGCAACATAAATTTTGGGCTCAGTTGTGGTTGTGAGTTGAGGGCTACCTGTATTGTCTGATAGGGATAGGGAATGGGGAAGGGAAAAACTTTGACTGCAGTTTATATAATTTGCACTTTACAGATTGAATTGTGATGTAATTATCTGTTGACCTTTGTGCATTTCATGAGTTTATGGAGATGCACTTTTATACTAGGGAAATTTACTTGCAGAAAAGTCATACTATACAAATATATACAATATATAAAATTAGGAGAAATGTATACAATATATATGCCAGGTTATCTATTTCTTGATTGGAGGGGGAGGGAGGGAGGAAGGAAGAAAGAAAGAAGGAACTTTACATATAGTAACTGTTCTGGAGACTCTAAATATGTCAGCCCAGATACTGATTGGCCTTTTATTTTCTCTGTTCCCCCAACACTTTCTGGAGAGTCTCCTTTGGCTGCATTCCCTGGATGTGGTCCAGCCTTACCACAGTGAGAAGGCAGTATAGCTGCTTGATGAATGAGGCAAGGAGAAATGTCTGTAGTATTTGATGATTTAAATTAAGTGCCATTAATAGTCTGATGACATTTAGCTCTATTTTTTCTTGCCATCTGAAAGGTGAGGAAACTGAGTTTTGAAATGGAGATTAGCTGGGGGTATTGGATTGAATAAAGATTGGACAGAACAGGACTTTTGAAGATGGATGAAATGTGAATAGCTGGCTTGCTAGCATTTCTCCTGTTTCAGAGGGTGTTACATTCACCTTAACGGGTTTTGGAAGACTTTTTGACAGCTTTAGAGAGGCTGCCAGATTTTATCACTTATGGACAGGATAATTTGCCATGATGATTCATACTTTGAGCATATGCTGGCAATACTACTACTGTACATATATACTTTCCAAAAATGTTTGAATTGGAAGATCTTCCTATGCTAATGAGTATAATTCAGATTAGCATATTCTACTCAGTGTCCTCATCTCCAAAAGCATTTGGGTTACATTGATGAGAACAAAAATGAAATCCAATCTATTGTATGGGGTATGAACATTGTCTCCAGATTTACCAAGAACTATGATATCTGATGTGCAGAAAAAAATATTAGAATGCTAGAAAATTATTAAACAATAGAGGTTTAACTTCTCAATTTTTAGAATATTCACCTCAATAGGAAATAGTATACAACTCTGAAACTGCCAAATTTGTTTTAAGTAGAAAACTTTTCATGGAAATATTTAGCCTCCATAAACTTCTTCAGCCCACATTTCTGACTACTACAATGCCTTATATATAGCATTGACCTTGCAGAAAACTTGAGAATTTCACTTGGCACAGAGAATTGTTGCTTGAAATTTGATTGATATACCCAAATTCATGCAGTTTCTGTCAATTCTGAAAGGACACGATGTATATATGCATATTTGCACCCACAGCTTGGGATCTGAATGCTAAAGGTGGATATAACACATCACATCACCTGTGCAATAATATTTTATGGTGAAACTTTTTTTTCTGAAGAGAGACATTTTAAATAAAGAAAACCTAAATGATAATAAAATTGAACAAGAATGTTTGTAGCAGATGTTGAATGAAAAATAAATGGGCAAAATCAATCATGGAGCAATCATTAGGTCTGCCCAAACCTAATTCTGAAAATCTTAAATTTTCAATTACAGTATGTTCCTTTGTCAGACAGAGTAAACCTGGTAAAGATTGGTCCATTAGTTTTCTTGTATTTTTTTTTTTGTTCTAAAGATATTCTTCACCAATCTGTCCAGGTCCTTCAACATTGAAATTTACTATTTGTGTCGATGTAGTGCCATCCCAGTTGTGCAATGCATATCCTTAGAATCTTGGTAAAATTATTTTGTTCGTTCAGATTTTTGGTCTGTTAGAATCAAGTCCAAATGCTGCGTTTTCAAAAGGCAACTGAACTTCCCTTGTTTTTCCTTGAAGACATTTCGCTTCTCATCCAAGAAGCTTCTTCAGTTGTTCAGAAGATGAGAAGCGATACGTCTTCAAGGAAAAACAAAGAAAGTCATTTCTAATTGAATGTGCAATGAAGAGAACAGGACCAGTAACAATAATTCAAACCACATGGTTTTGTGTGTTTCATTTTTTTTTCCAAAAGTGGCTAAGCAGTACAGGAGGGGAGTTTTTTGGCTTGCTTGAAATTGTGAGCATAAATTATTCATATCTGAGGCATGAACTAACTGCTGAATCTTATGTCATGGGCCAGATTTCTCATTCCTCCTTTCATCTGTAAAAGTAGTTGCTACCATCTTTGAAAACAGGTGGAGGAGGCATCAGAAATGATAGATGCAACGATAGAAAAACAGTAATCTGAATAGGGGAAAATGGGTTGGAAGAAGCAGTAAGAGAAGGAAAAAAGTCTGTAGTTTGCAAAATGGCCTTTCATGGTGTAGGGCTTGATGATTTTAGTATGTGGAAAGAAGCCTTTTCCAGTTTAGAACAGAGCAGTTCCTACATGCACCTGATCTTCCTGGAAGCTGTTTTCCCAAGGACAGAATTTTTTTTTAAAAAAGCCCATGTATTTAACAATATAAAGATATCTACTATTCAAAAAATGGAGATATGTATTTTATCTAGGAATTAACCAGAGATCTCAGACTTTCCAAAGGAAAGGATTAAAGGAAAGGAAGCTACAGTCCCAAAGCATAAATTTTTGTTATTCTTTATCTTTACCACCATGAAGGCAAAAACTATTAGATTATGGTCCCGAAAGAACAACAGCTTTCTTCTGTCATTTTACACCAGGCTGTGGGAGACCATGAGTTCAAGTCCCTGCTTAGCTATGAAAGCCAGCTGGGTGACTTTGGACCAGTCACTTTCAACCAAACCTACCCCACAGGGTTATTGTTGTGGGGAAAATAGGAGGAAGGATAAGTTGAATATGTTCATCGTCTTGAGTTACTTGTAAATATAATAGTGGGAGATAGATAGATAGATAGATAGATAGATAGATAGATAGATAGATAGATAGATTGATTTCCATGTTGGGCAATGAGAACAGTTGGTAGAAGAAGGGGAAAAGTGAGTTACTAGTACAGGATTATGTTGTCCTGTACTAGTATGTGACTGAGTATATAAAAGAGAAATGTGGGAAAAGGGGCTGAAGAGATGAAAATGGAAATAACATGGAACAAATGAAAGAGAGAAATGTAGACGTGGGTGAAGTTTAATTATGGGAGAAGGTATTATTAAAATTCATGGATTTCTGGCTTTTTAAGAGGGACTTGTAGGGAGATGGTAACTTTTCTTGAACAAACTTTACTAAGAGCTCCAGCCTCAGTTTTATATTAGTATCTCTTCTTTTTTTCATAAATACCAATTGTGTTTTAATAATCCAATTTAGGATTGTTTTTTTCTTGAGTTGGCTTCAGTAGCAACTCCACTAGTTTTCTTGGATTTGATATTTGGGGCCAAGTCTCTACATAAGGTTGGCTGGAGATGTAAGAAGTTGTCTTTCTGTGACATCTTTTGCAAAATGAGAGATGGTTGAGTTAGACTTGTACCTGGTGCTTTTGCATCCAAATCCTATCTCTTATTTCTTCTGTTTCTACTTCCTGTTTACCTGTTCCTTTGCTGACCTCCCACTTGCTGGTTGTCTGATCATGGGAACTGCTTGTTCATTAAAGTTGTATATTGCCATTTTAAAAAGCTGTTGCTGGAGTAGAACTCTCTGATCCCATCTTCACACACATTCCTGGCCATCTTCCCACTTGCTGGCCTGGCTTCTGAGACAAGACCCTAAGCAAAGAGATTTCATGCTTAGTATGATGTGTCTGATCCTTAAAAGAGAAGTTTAGACTAAACAGAATTCAGTGAGACTATGATAGAAAGTTTATGCAAGCTTTGAGTAGTGTTTCTCAAACTCTGTCTAATGAATAATGAATCACTAAATAAATATTATATGTTTACCTCAGAGTCACTTGAACTGCAAGATGGGTGGCAAATAAATTTGATAAACAAATAAACAAACAAACAAATCCTTTATTGATATGGGAATTCATGTATTTTGGAAATAATAATATTATAATTATATAGTTGCCATTGTGTATGCCTTCCCCTTAATTTTAAAGGCCTTTAATATTTAATAATTGAACACCATTGATATTAACAAAATCATCAATCAGTTGCAAAAGGCAATTTTACTTGGACCAGCTTATATCCTGCAATGACATCTTTATTTATTATTATATATTACAATATTATAGTTAATTTAATTTAATTTAATTTAATTTAATTTAATTTAATAATTAACAATTCTGCAAGAAATACCGTTTGCCTTCAAGCAAGGACTGGTAGGACCATAAAATAAAATAATAGAAAAATAAAGTACCTAAAGTGCTCTGGGACTTTAGAATTCCAACAGATAGCTATCTACCACATAATACCCCAGACTTAACAATTGTTGATTAAAAAGGTGAAAGATTTCTGGATAGTGGATGTGGCAGAACCTGAAGACAGCAGAAGAAAAGAGAAGGAACTGGAGAAAATAATAAAATACAAGGATCTGCAAATAGAAGTAGAACGACTGTGGCAAAGGAAAACAAAGGTAGTGCCAATAGTAATAGGTGCCTTGGGTACAATCCCAAAACAACTGGAGCACTATTTGAACACCATCAGCATTGATGAAATTGCCATCAGTCAGTTGTCTTACTTGGGACAGTTGTAAGCTGTCCCAAGTAAAGCAAAAGGCAGCTTTACTTGGGACAGCTTACATCCTGCGACAATATCTTTAACACCAGCGAAGAACAACAAGTAGATGTTGGTCCTTGGGAAGGCCTCGAAAGGTGGATAAAAATGCCAAATCCAGTCTAAACATCTGGTTAACTATGTGACTGAATTCCAGATGATCTGGGAAAGTAATTGGTAATAAAAGTTGAAAAATAGTCTCTTATTTTTTTTCCTACCATGCTAATATTTGAGCAATAAGGAAATGAAGATGTCGGTATTTTTGAGACTATTTTTCCATTGGTACATTTTGTAGATTGTGAAAATGTCTTTGGTGTTTTATTTTTGCACGTGTTAAAATAGTTCATTGCTCCAATCTTGAATGACAGTATTCCAATGTATTTACTGTATATATACGGCTAAAACATTGCATTCTTTTTATCTGTATTTAGAAGTTTGTAAGAGAGAGCTTTGGAAACCCCATGGGGTCAGGTGTGCTACACTGATCCCATGAGCAGGGGCTACTTCATATATTCTTATTCTGTCTTTCTTTGGACCTAACTAGATATAGTCCTGGTCAGAAATGGTCTGTCTCATCTACAAGACTCCCAATTCAAGATCCCACATTATTGGCTATAAGCAGAACAGTCAGCAGCTCACAAGGAGTACCAGTGAAATATATTTTATGTTTCATCACATTAATGAGCCATTTGTAATATTTCAAATCTTACTTCATTTAATTTAAATAGCATCTTTCTAATTGCAAAGAGTGTATACTTGAAAAAAATCTCTGCGTCACTGTAATTTAATATTTGCCACCTTTTGTTTACCTTGCATATAATAATGAATATTACTAACAACACTAAGCAGGAATACATCATGCAAAATACTTGCAGGTACTTAATGTCCACATAATAGTGGCCTAATTGCAGAATGAAACGTGATCTTCCCTAGTATATCCAGCTGTCTCAGCAAGCAATTGTATTAAATATTTGTTTTCCAGAAGAAGAATGAATAACCACAGGATAGGAAAGACAGATGGGACTGAGACCTGGAATTGTCAGTGTGAGCCATTTGCTATAATGCTCCTCTGGGGTTTTACTTGCTCAGTCAGCACCAATTCTCTGGATAGCTCCACTGGCAAAAGAATAAGGCTGGCTGCAAAGCTGAACAATTTAAATGTAATGCTTGATGCAATGTGATATGCAAATAGTGTCTACTTTTTTTTTTTTACCTAAGCCATTAGACAAACCATTTTCATTAAACTGCAATTTCCAAGAGACTTGGGGTGGGGTGGGCGGAAATAACATTTCAATCATACTGTTTCTGAGCATATGCTGGGAGATATAATACTTTTACTAGCATTCCTTATATTGCATTCTTTTCCCCTTTTTTCTCTCTGTCCTCTCCATTCAGGTGTCTTTGACAATTGCTCTCACATTGGCAGTGATAAGGGGTGGACTTTGGGCATCCGTTCGGAGGAGAATCCTGAAAGAAAGAATGCCCGCTTCTTCTTCTCACTCCGTACAGACCGTATCAAGAAATCTGCCACTATATTGGCGTATCACCGTTACCAGCTCCATACATGGACTCATGTGGCGGCCACTTACAGTGGGAAGGAGATGCTTCTGTACATCAATGGCAGGCGGGTAGCTCGCAGTTCCCAGCAGTCTGGTGACCTTCATAGTCCCTTTATGGCCTCGTGCCGCACTTTGATCCTGGGAGGCAGCAACTCAGACGGACTCAACTTCCGAGGCTACCTGGCTCTGCTAGCCCTTTGGAACATTGCTATGCCCCAAGAGAAACTTCAGAGGGACTTCCTGGGAAAGTTTGAAGACAAAGAACTTTCCTTATTGCTCAGTGCAAGGTTCAGCCATTTGCAGCAGCAGTGGGTAACATTCAAGGATGGAGTCTACCCACAAGTAGAGATGATACATAGACCAGAACCTCAAGTTCTGTCTCCATTTATACCCCCACTCTGTGGACAGACTGCCTGTGATAATGTGGAATTGATATCTCATTACAACAGCCACTGGCCACTACGGAATGAGAAAGTAGTGCACTATCGGGTTGTCAATATCTATGATGATGATGGTCTCCATCCTACTGTGAGTGAGGAACAGATCGCCCACCAGCACCAAGCCCTGAATGAGGCGTTTGGCCGCTATAACATCACTTGGCAACTTAAAATTCACAAAGTATACAATTCATTGCTCCGCTACCGTGTGATTCTAATGAACTGTGAGCCAGGAAAAATTGGCAATGAGTTTTGCAATCCTGAGTGCAAGCACCCGTTGACAGGCTACGATGGTGGTGACTGCCGTTGGCTGGGGCGCTGCTATATCTGGGAGCGTCGGGATGGTGTTTGCAACATGGAGTGCAACAATATGCTCCACAATTTTGATGATGGAGACTGTTGTAACCCCAAAGTAACTAATGTAAGGAAAACTTGCTTTGATCCAGATTCTCCACAAAGGTAAGTAGAAGTGGCCAAGGCATTGTGCTACTCTTTGGGGGTTTCTAGGTTCCCAAAGCTTACAGTCTTTATGAGTAAATTTCTGTTCTTAATTTTTTTTTACATTAATGTACTACTAGATATCTAACTCAAAGTTTATCCTACATTAATTTATAGTTGTTGTTGTTATTAATTACATACGTATATATTGTTGTGAAGCTTTTAACAAAAGTCTTTCTCCACTAGTGATTTATAGTATTTTTGTGGCATCACCCAATCATCATTGTGGTGATATAAAATTGGTCCTAATTACTATTTTTGGGGGGCACAAAGGTTGGACAACTATAGAAGACTGTCAAAGTTCCTAGTGAAAAAATTACCTTTCCCTCATCCTTTTTTCCATTTGTTTATATCTGTGCAAGTGGAAACATACAATTCCAATTCCTTAAGTTAATTCACACATTATTCAGAAACAGTCTTGACTTAATCCTTGAGTACAGTCCATTGTAAATAAATGTAAGTAGAAGTTGACAGTGTTTGTATTTCCAAACAGCAGTTTGTATTTTATATTTTTAATTGATTAGTTGATACTTAGTCTGTTTTATTTGATACCGAAACAAAGTATGCAAAGAATTTAGTTATCATTTTCTTTCTTGCATACCATTTTTCTTTAGATCATGACTGGCAACTCACTACCCCATGTGCTGCAAAAACTGTGACCCAGGCATTTGTGCATTTCCCAACTCTATGCTTTTTCCACCAACCATTGATCAATTGGTAATGCTTTGCTTGTTTGCTACCAACAGCACCAATTAGATAACATGTTACAAGTGTCCCAAAAATTTAATACATATCATTGGATAGGAGCTGGAAGCTCTATGTAAAATAGGGATTTCTTTAAGGTAATTGCAGGGATATTAGACAGCTGGGCATAAAGTGAACACGTGTCCCCTGCAAGTACCAGTAGGCAAGTTGATACTGATAGTATTTTCTTAATAGTGTTGTATATAGCTATACCTTTCATCTGTTACTTACTGTGATAACACAAACCCATTAGCACTGCTACCTTATTAATAAGCTTTGTAATTAATTTACTAAGATAGCTTTCTCTTCTATTATGTATTAAAATGCATGCCATTTATTGAGGCACTATATAATTCTGATTATTTTTGGCAGTAGTTTGATTAGCTTTCCTTTCCTTTTCATTAATTTGTATGGCCTTTGAGCTGGAGATGTTGAATTCTGAATTCTTAATACAATTCTCAAGCTCCAGAGTTCTGTAAATTTCCTCCTAGAAGCTGAGCATTTTACTGAAGGAAGTTGGAAATTGTAGCAAGGCTGGGATATTAGCCAGGAACTATTCCTGGGAAAATAGCAACAAGTGCGTCAAATATAGGCGGGGGCTACTAGGACTCAAATTGCTCTTAGTTTATGTGTCAAAGTTAATTGCAAGATGTTTTGCAGCTGCCCTAACTGTCATATGACTGTCACAGGTATTTGGCAGTAAATTGTTGATCAGAAGCAAGGTGCCCAATAAAAGTGACAAACATTCCTATCCTCAAAACCAACCCAGAGCACTTTTAGTGGGTCTGGAGTCTGAAGAAATTAAACTTATAATTACTGAAAATAATATTTATGCCAGCCTACCACCAACATTTTAGAATAGTCCAGCAGAGGCTCCAGCAGTCCCATTTTACAAGAAGGCATTTGGTCCATGGAATATAGATTCCTTACCTCTGATCAGGACATTTTATGAATTTGGCATAATGAACAGTAAGCCACAAAACTCAACTACAATATATCTGTAAAATATTTAAATTTAAATATTAGATCTGCTACAAATATTTATCACAAGAGTTCATTATTTAGTCCAGAGTTGATTAGAATTTATTGACAGAACCAGCAGAAAATGCTTGTATCGACACCAAATTTTTGCTTGTAAATGAAAAATAAAAAAGGGAAGGATAGAAATGGATACTTTTCATTTGGGTTTGTAATTCCCAGACATCAGTTATAGTTTTGGCTGGGAATTCTGGACTGCAGTCCTAATTCAACTGGGGAGACCAGGAATGGGAAATTTGATATTTTATCATCATCTCATGCATACTTGTATACCTTGAACTATTGGTCAAGCAGAGAACTGTTCTGAACCAGAGAGATGAATTTTGCAAGAGAATATTTTATAACTGTGTAAATCAGTTTTATTTTCTGTTGGCTTATGCCAGCTCAGAAAATAGACTTGGCAAGGACTACTGGAACACTATTATGGAAGGGTATAATAGAATCCAGAAAGCCTATCCAGATATTCATTTTTTTTCTTTCTTTCTCTATCAGATAGAATCAAGGCAGGGCAATTTTGAATTTCTTTCTTCTTTCCTCCTTTTCAAAATAAAGCTGGTGTTTAACTAAGGACTGTATGTTTATTGAATTCTTTCTCTGACTCCTCTCTACTTTTCAAATGTATTGTAATGCGCCTTATTTCATCCTAGCCATATTCCTATAAAGTAGGTCACTTCCTCTTTTATATGCTTGTTTCTTCTATCTATAGAAAGGATGTAAGAGAGTGATTTGTCCAAGACCCAGCTATCTCATGGCAAAGTTGGAATCTGAAGCTTGTGACTCTAAAATACCAGTTTTGCTGTTCAAAGCAATTTTTAACTGGCAACAAATGAAGAAAAGGAAACAAAGTTGTATGATCAGACACCATCTGGTTAAAAGTCTTGGATGGGAGGGCTGGTGGCGTTAATGGAAAGAGAAGCAGAAGGAGAGCTTATTCTGATATCTTGCAATTTAATTTTACCTTTAATTTGATTCAAAAACTCAGGAAGATAGGTATTCAGTTTAAACATTAGAATGACATCTATTTGATTCAATAATAGTAAAATAAATGATAGTGACAGCATTCTAGGGACCAAATGCTGTTTCAAATAGTCTCATCTTAACCAATTTCTGGAATATTGTAACAGATGAGGCAAGCCTTGATCCTAAGAGAAGGTGACTGCAGAAGGTGAAGGCTGAGGCTACCAGACCTTCTCTTAGATAGGCCAATTCTAGCCGGCTGGGCTGACAGATACTTAGGCATGGTGGTATACAGAGCTTTCTAGGTCAAACCAATAATTTGCATTGCACTTCTTGACAGCCAGTGCAGGGCCCTTAGCACATGTATAATGTGAGCCTGATGAATAACACTTGCCAATGAGTTTCAAACACCCTTTGATTTCTGTTTTCTGCATAAGTTGTCCAAGTATGCATAGTTTCTGTCTTGTCTATGAGCTTCTGCTTTTAGCAAGATTCTGACTTAAATGTCTGAAAGAGGCAAGATTATTTGCTCTGTCTGGAAGGAAGCCTGGCACTCTTCTGAAAGCCTTCTACAAGAAGAACCTTGTTCTGTCTATAGCACCTTAACTCCAAAAAAAGCCTGCTCCTTCCTATATTCAATTATTCAGGAGCATATTTTGTTAAATTGAATATTTCTGAGTAAAGAGGAAATATGGATTTATTTGTTTATTTTGCTTCCCTGGAAATGCCTTTGTTGTTTCATTGGAAAAGGAATCTGTCCTTGTACTTCAAAATAATACAGCAATATTCTTGGATGCAGAAGAAAATTGCAACTGTGATCCAATTCATCTACATCTGTGAAACATTACAAGCTAGATATGAGGTCCAGTTGGATATTTTCTTTAGTAAAGTAGTACTTTCTTCTAACATAGGACCATATGTTCTACCCCTCTAGATGAGTTCAGCATTCTCCAGTCAGCTAAAGTCACAGAGATAGCAAAGGACACTTACGTATTGACAAAACTCTTTTGCCTAGACGTATTTAATCAGTAATCATGAAATAAGGTGGTAGGAAGCAGCTGAGCTTGAGGGGATGATTCAGACAGATGGGGACAGTTTAGATCAGCTAGATAACTTTGTAGAATTCATAAACACAAATCCTTTCAGTGTAAATACACAGATGATCATTTGAATAATCAGTTGCAGATAAGCTATTTCTCCATGGAATTCCATATCCTTACATCTCCACCAGAAGCCCGCAAGCAGTTATTTTGAGTTTTTTGAGCTTGAAAAAACTCACGTTGCATAAACTTTGTTCTGAGCTGGAGACAAAACAGAAGCACTTTGAACAGTAATTGTCTGTTCTTAGTGCCATAATTGACATCTTGTCTTGTAACTTGTAATTGTTAATTTTTGTTGTTGCATTTACTCCTAGGACCAAAATACATAGTTGCTGTTTGCTGGGCTACCTCTCCTTGGAAGGCTACAGATATACTAAAAAAAGATGTTTGTTGGAGTGGGGGCAGTATTTTTTTTCAATGTTATTACAAAAAATAACATTGGGTGGGGTTTGTAGATATTATGAATACCACCTATGGCCTTGGTTTGAAAAATGATAAAGCCTGGCTTGCTCTAGGTTCTCATCTTTTCTTATGGCGGGAACACTTGAGCAAAATTAATTTTTATTCCATACAGAATATGTGAGATGTTCCAAGTTTTGTCCCATTTGGACATGCAAACTCAGACTATTCCAGTGAATCTATTGAATTGGGAGGCTTTCTCCTAAACTTGAAACAACACCTATTTTTCATTTTCTGCATACCCTCTGTGTGCTCTTTATCTGAAAGTAGGATGACTTCAACCAAAAGATGTCTCATGCCCAGCTTTCTTAATCTAAACTTCTTTGCAGGGCATCTGAAGATTACTTGGCTTTCTGGTGATGTCATTCTATTTAGCTATGGTGAAAGCTGACTCTCTGCCAGTTATCCATTCAGGATCTCACTCAGACAAGTTTGTAAGGTTATAATGTAAATAGCGAGGACTCTAATGCTGGAAATTCTTGCTGTGTTTTTCAGGGCCTGCCACTTAAAAGGAATTTTACTACCCTTTTCGATTTGTGTGCGCTTTTAAACTGTCTGCTGGCGAATCTGCACGCCAGACTCATGCGGCTCCTGAGCCATTAAGCTCTAGTCGGTCAATATTTTGCTTTTTCAAAAATCTATTAAGTTCCATTTGCAAGGGATTACTGCTTATGTGATTGATTCTGTCTAGCAGCTAACATTAAAAAAATCAAAAAAAAATCAAAACAAACCTCAAGGAGACAGAGTAATAGAGCAGAAAGAGCTAGATTTATCCCTGAGGAAAACAGTATCCAGTTATATGTTGCAAATTGAGAATTTTTTCTTATGCACAATTTATATCATCCATGTGAAACCAGGGCAGTGGTTGTGGATGTTGTTCTCATTGTATTTTAAAATAAAAATATGTACAATTTAGAAGGGTTACATGAGGCGACTAGTGAATATAAGTCACTGCACTTTCTGATTATATAGATAGTTGAGTCTTTGGTGCTCTCTGAGTTTGGTTGTTTCCAATAGTTGAATTTATGTCTCCTTAATCTAAGCATGGCTCTTTCTGGGCCTTATTAGCCCACCAGATGTATATTTTAATCAACTGCTGGTTCTATATACCAAGATGTGAAAAAAGGAGGGCTTTCAGGCATTTGAACAGCAACAATTCAGTGCTCAGAATATCTCTATCAGTAAGTTAATTGGTATCTGTGCACTATAAATTGCTGCTTGATAGCCATTGTAATAGTTTTCTTGAGAGAGGAAAGGTATCTTTAGAATCTCAACTAGCTTTGGGACTTAACACTTCCATAATGCACTCCCCACCCCTATGTGAGTACCAAATGTTTATGGTTGTGGTGTGAACCAACACTTAGGTAGAGCAGTGATGGCTAACCCCTTTGCCATTGTGTGCCAGGGAAGAGGGGGTCACACACATGTGTGCCTACACCCATAATTCTATGCGCCCCGTGCATGCACCCGTGACCCCCCGCTCCCCACCTCTCCTGGCACGTGATGGCCCGGTCCACCTGGTAGGTCCTTTTTTCTTCCCCCCCAGGCTCCAGAGCCTTTCTAGGAGCCTGGGGAGGGTGAAAACAGCCTTCCCCACCCCTCTGGAGGCCAGAAATGGCCCATTTGCTGAGTTCTGGTCCCACCAGAGCTGAACTCACGTGCCCACCGATATGGCTACGCATGCCATAGGTTCGCCATCACGGAGCTAGAGAGTTCCTCAGATTGTCGCTTTAAGGGAGCAACCAGAGGGAGGTTGATTTTCATTCTCCCCCACATGTAGGCGTTCTGAAATCATTAGAAAATTTGCCTTTTGAAAGTTATCCAAAGGCATGAGGAAAACTGGAGATCTTTGGTAAATTATGGTTGTGGTCATCAGTCCTTTTCTTAATTTATTCAAAGGCAAATATGAAAAAAGAATGTATTTATCTATATATATACTTATGAATGAATAAATGAATAAATAACATCCTATGAAGGGATGCTAAAAATAGTGAGCTACCTTACTAGTTCACCTGTTCCCAGGCCTGCTGGTATAACTAGATCTTGAGGGACCTCCAGAAGTGACAACGATAAAGTCAACTTCACTTCAGGGTGAAGTTGTGCATTTATTTATTTAGTGGCAGGAGATTTTCTGCTTCATTCCCAAATTCTGCTCTTGTGTTGTCTAGGGTTTTTTTTTTGACATCAGCACACCCATAAATGAGTTAGTGAAAAGGGCCTTTCCTAGGACTGACCCTAGGCATATGCACTTAACACAGGGTCCCTGGGCTTTCTGAGCCTCCAGGAGAAAAACAGAGTGTTGTACTGGTTAAGGAATTGGGCCCCATGCTTGGTTTGGGAGGTGTAGCAAACATTGATCAATAGTAGTAGCAGCTTTTGTTCTGCTCCCCAAATTTCACTGCCCTTGTTTGCATTCTTTCTTCTTTTATACTTGTTTGTATGCCCTGATTTACAGGCTGTTGGCTTATTTCTGATGACACTTTCCTGATCTCTGTACTGCCAACAGCCAGATGGTTCTTATGCACCAAGCCAGACTCTGACTCATGCCCATAATGATGCCATGTACTGGCTTGAATGTTCCTATATTTGAAGAGCACACAAGAACAACAATAAGAGGCTGGAAGCTGTTATCTGTTTCATTTTATTGGCAGGTGGATAGAAATTAGGTAATAGTTAACAATAAAGTTAGTTCAAAATCCAAGATTTGATTAATATTTAGTTCATCTGTTGCTTGTAAAGTGATCAGAAGATTGGCATGTAGAAGGGCAAATAAGGTACTGAGGCAGCAATGATCAAAGAACAGAAAATTTAGACTTTCTGCTTCAGGATACTTGGTGCTCACTGGTTTTCGGAATTGAGGTCTTGCTTGTTTTCCAGGTAATTTCATCTGATCACTTCTTGTAGCTCTGGCCCTTTGACATGGCCAGTGGCTTTGTTCCCTAATTGTTATTATTTTTGCTCCAATACGTGCCCTTGAGCAACTGTTTTTGATGATGTTATCCATTCAGTTGTGTCTGACTCTTGGCAATTCTATGGGCTGGGTTTCTCCACATCTTTCGATCTTGCATTACTTCTAAAAAACGATAACCCTAAAACATAACTTGTGTTTTTCTACGCTCTGGCTGTTGCCAGTTTCCTTTTAATTCTTCCAAGCATAGTTGCTTTCTCAGTGAATTCCCTCACATGACATGACCAAAATAAGTGAGATGCAACTATTATTACCTTCTTCTAATTGCACCAGCCATTCCTTTCTACAGGCAGCTAAAAGGAGAGTGCCAGAAGCATAAGCCTGCCATTACCCTCAGTCACCTGCCTCTGCCTCATCCCTCACTTGCTGCAGTAACTTTTTGCAGCAAAGAAAGAAGCAGGGAGAAAAGTAAGCTGGTCATATGTCAGAAGGGTGTTAAAGCCTTCAAGGCTTTAACTGTATAAAGGATACAGCTGAAGCAGCACAACACCTTGATTTCTGGAAGAAGATAAGAAGTTCCAGAGGGGAAATGTTTAGTAATGGGAAACTGCACCACTAAACTGTTATTTACAGCTTTCTAGAACTGGATCTAAGCCAATTAATTTGCAGGGTTAAATGTTTTGACTTGAAGATTCCTATAGGCTCTTAGGGGCATGTAAAGGAGTGTTGAATAGTACAGTATATCTGAGGGACTGTCTCTTGCCAGTCACATCTACCTGACCCATCAGAGCGGAGAGGCAGGGAATGTTGTGGGTCCCATCCCCGAGGGAGATACACCTGGTGGGACCCAGAAGAAGGGCCTTCTCTGTGGTGGCTCCTTCTGTCTGGAACATGAGTCCCCCAGAGATAGAATGGCCCCCACTCTAATACTCTTCCAGAAGGCACTGAAGACCTGGTTCT
>JANHZT010007881.1:37697-58412 GCA_032468215.1 Stegonotus admiraltiensis | reverse complement strand
AGGCTCCTCCTGTTCCTCTGCCTCTCTACTGTCAGCCTCTGAAGGCTCCGAAGTCCGCACATCACTCCCCAATGGCCTTGGCCCCATCTCTGCCTCCGATGCAGAGCCTTCATCTGGGCCTTCGCCAGCCTCCAGGACTGGCCCATGTTCTTCCTCAGCCTCATCGCTGTCTGACTGCTGCCAGCTCCGTAAGCTGCTGGTGGACCACAACAAGAGGTGATCTTGACAGAAATATGCAAAGAGGGCTGGAACCAGTGGTGAAATCAAAAATTTTTTACTACTGGTTCTGTGGGCGTGGCTTGGTGAGTGTGGTTTGGCTTGGTGGGTGTGGCAGGGGAAGGATACTGCGAAATCACCATTCCCTCCCCACTCTGGGGCCAGCCAGAGGTGGTATTTGCCAGTTCTCCGAACTGCTCAAAATTTCTGCTACTGGTCCTCCAGAACCTATTAGAACCTGCTGGATTTCACCCCTGGCTGAAACATTCTTTATGTCATGGGAAACAAGACCCTGTTTGGATGGGGTTTAAAAATAAGGGGAAATATAGCCCAGCCAGATGTATATGATTCTGTCATCTGTTGCAATAAGGCATAGTTCTAGTCTTCCCGTGGATTTGGCTTTCTGCTCTGGTCTTCCTAGTGGGAAGCTGACTCAGCCAGAAAACTCTAGTGAAATGTTATTAATAGGGACCCCTCTTTTTTATTTTATTTTCTTTTTGCAATTTTTATTTCATTCCAAAAAAAAAAAGTTAAAACACAAAACTCCAAGAAATTTAAAAACAATACAAAAAAACCAAAGACCCAAAGCTTATAAGACATTTTAAAAAAGGAACAAAAATAACCCAACACATATACACACATCATCACCACCACCCCAGTTGAATACATTGCTACAATATATTCCTGCCCCTTGGAATACAGCTCCCCCTCCATTTTTAAAAAACTAATAAATCTATTTGCCAACTATTTATTGTATTAAAGGCTATGTCCCCACTGAACATTTTTTCTCCAGTGATGTGACTTTTGCCTTCATTATGTTGCGCCTCAGTGAAATCCAATCTCTTTCTCTAAGGCAGAGTTCCCCAACCTTTCCAGCTTTGCAGCCCGGGGGATGGGGAATGGTTATGCACAAGCAGCTGAGGCCCAAAGTCACTCTGGAATGCATTTGTTTGAAACAGTCATTTGTTATGAGATCACACTTTTGTACAGGTTTTTGCCTAACAGAAGTCCATAAAAATGATGGAAGTTATCCTCCACCCATGCTGACATAAGATAGTTTGTCAATTTAATTATTTTGCATTTTAAACGTCTGTACATCATGGCATACAGTAACAATCATGGTTACAAGAATAAAATAAGTTTGATTCTGCTGTCCTAATACTAAATATTTAATGTCAGTATTGACATGTATTGACATTTCATGCAGGGTCTGGGATAGCTACTGCTTTCTGCACAATTCTTTTGGGTTAGGGTTAACTTTAATCCAAAGGTTGCCTATGTAGATAAGAGAGCAAGAGGGCAGGAGGGCAGGAGGAAGGGAGAGGAAATCTACATGATGTATTTCAGAATTGCAAGAATGGCTCTTATAAGCTTGGACTGGACAGCTTGTGCTGTAGTAGATGTAGTCCTTAATTTAGTTTCTTCCATATGTTCCAATTCAAAGCCATTATCGTCCTCTTATGCCAAAGGCTGACTGAGGTCTCAGCTGAATTGTGCAGTAGAGCCTTAGGGAATTCCCCAAGCTCCCTATGAAATCTAATTGGGTCCATCATCAGGCACTTTTTAAAGACTGGTCCAAAAAAGGGGGGTATGAGTGAAAGTTAAAATGGAAGCATGTACCCATGAACCTGGCTTCTTAGCTAGGTGCAGGGGTCAGCAACCCACGGCTCTGGAGCAGTTCCCTGTCAGTTCCCTGCCACTGGTACAGTTCCCTGTCACTGGTCAGCTCCACAATTGATAAGGCTTTCAAATAGGACAGGAAGAGGAAAAAGGACGCCCCACTAGGAGGAGACTCTATGGTGGGGGAACTGGACTTCCCGTCAGCAAAGGAAAAAGGATGCCACGCTAGGAGGAGACTCTATTGTTAGGGAACTGGACTTCTGGCTGGCTCCAGAATTGAATGGAGGGCTTCTGGTTAGGACCTTTGTGGCTCTTTGAGTGTTTAAGGTTGCCGACCACTGGCTTAGTGCATCTGGAAAACATTATTTTTGTAATGCAAAATGAAAAGGGTGTTCAAGGGTTTTTTTTAACTGAATTCGTCTTTCAATTAGAGTGCAGATACCGCATAATACTCTTGAGGCAACTGGAATGTTATCAAATTGAGATAAAGTTGCTTTCCTTAAGAATGTAATATAGAAAATGATGCACCCTTGCCTCCCTTCAGAATTCTCTTATTAGTCATGGTACATATGCAATGACCTGTCTTGATCAAAAACATAATAGCAATAGCACTTAGATTTATATAGTGCTTCACAGTGCTTTACAGCCCTCTCTAAGCAGTCTACAGAGTCAGCATATTGTCCCCAACAATCTGGGGATTTTTACTGACTTTGGAAGGATGGAAGGCTGAGTCAACCTTGAGCTGGTGAGAATAGAACTAGTCATAATTGTAGAACTTTTGTGTATAAATGAGGCCTGGCCTCATCTTTCAAAACTTCCTGGAAATAGCATAATGATGAAGGCACTGGCAATTATGTTCATGGCCTTCAGACATATCTCATTCTGGCCATTTGCAGTAATCTTAAAAGAGACTTTATACTTAATTTTATTGAAATTCAGGACCTTTCAAGTCTATCATTTGCATAGTGAACATGTACTTCCTTATTGCTGCTGGACTAATAAAGAATTTCTGGAAAGGTAATGATGAAAGGTAATGGGGAGCTACCAGTTTAAGGTGATGCCGTTTGGGTTGCAGGGGAGCCCTGCGGTATTCATGCAACTTATAAACAAGATGCTGCATGAGCACCTGTACAAGGGGGTATTGGTCTACCTGAATGATACTTTAGTTTATACAGAGACAATGGAGGAGCACATTCAACTGGTCTGGCAAGTGGTGAAAAAATTATTTGTGGCACATCTGTATGTAAAACTGTCGAAGTGTGAGTGTCATCACACCTGTTTGGACTATTTGGATTACCGGCTATCCAGTGGGGGGTTAGAGATGAATCCCGCCAAGGTGAAAGCTGTCCTGGAGTGGTAGGTCCCCAGGACGCATAAGCAGGTGCTGCAACGCTGCCACAATGTCAAACAAGCTGGTCACTTTGGTTTCCTGAAGATGCTACAACTGGTCAATAGGCAGTTCTGGTGGCCACAGATGAAGGGGGCATTGAGGCCTACATACAAAGCTGCCCGACCTATGCTGCTATGAAAACCAGGCTGGGGAAACTGCTGGGTCTGCTGCAGCTGGTTGCCAACCCTGTTTGGCCATGGGAGGAGATTGCTATGGATTTTATTGTGGACCTCCCAGAGAGAAATGGGAGCACTGTGATCTGGACAGTAATATAACTTTTTTCTAAGCAGGCCCACTTCATCGCGTGTCTAGATTTACCCTCGACTCACAAGCTGGCCAAATTGTTCCTGATCCATGTCTACACGGGGTACCAAGAAGGATATATCGGACCAGGGAGTCCAATTTACGGCCAAATTTTGGGGGGAGTTTGTTCGGGTGACCTCGCATGGCCTCAACTCTGCCTTCCATCCAACAGAGCTGTAGAGAGAACCAATGTAATGGTTGAGCAGTATCTCCAGGGTTATGTCACCTATCAGCAGAATGATTGGGCAGAGCTTCTGCTAATGATAGAGCTGCTAATGACAATTAGGTCATTGGGTGCTGCTTTTCTCCATTATTCTCCATTTCAAGTAATAAAGAAGAATATTTCCTAGTACATCTCCATGAAAGTTATGATTCACCGTGTTTCAGTGGATTCATTAGAAGTCAAACAACCAGAATTATTTTACTGATAGCCAACTGTATTGGAGCATAAGCATGTGGATATCAGGATATCTGCACAAATGACAAGATCCAATTCCCTCATTTCCATAGCATTCTGCTATGTTCTGAAACAATTAAGACAGCTCCATCCCTTAAAGTTTTAGCTGTTGTGGTATCTTTAGCATCTAATTAATATGCATATATTCTAACATTCATCATCTTATTACAGAGCCTCACAACAAAGTGCATCATTGTGTTCATTGTTCATCTACTTATCACTGACTTTCAAGATGCTATTGCTTCTCTGGCTTCTGAGAAGCCCTTCCATTTTAAAGAACCAAAATGAAATTCAGGAATATTTCAATTTCTCAAGGGTCTGGTTTACCTGTTCTGTATCTATGCTGAATGTTCTCCCTCACAACTTATTAAATTACATGGACAGGGTTTTTTTTCATTTCTTTGGCCCATATCCCTCTGTTAGAAAAAGGAAAATGTGGAGCTTCTCATTCCCCCAGTTGCTTCAGTTCATTCACTGATGTTCATATTTAGCAGAGCATAACCAAGCCCATTCTGAGCATCTACAGGCAGAAGCCTAAAACCCCAAAGGAGAAGTGAAATGTATTAAGGAATGTATTAAAGATGCTGCAAAGGCATCTTTAAGCTTTCTATCCTCATGATGAGGGGGGAAAAGAAATGAGTATTCTTTTGGCAGGAAGGCTGTGCTTTTTTAGAAAGCTGATTCATTATTTTCTTAAACATTGCATAATAAAGCATTAAATCAGGCAGTCAAATGCACAGCTGTGCACTTTTGTAAAAGTGCTGAGTGAATAACTTGTGAGAGTATGATGACAGCTACTGGAGACAAGCATCTAATGTGATTTTTCTACAATGTAACCATATAACTGATTCCACCATGATTAAAATGCTTTTCACTTCAGTCACCAGATCACCTTGGCCATCATCATCAACCTTCTCCATTATTTCACCAAAAGCCTTCATCCCGCAACTCCTTATCAGTGACTGTAGTCAAAATGGTGACACAGCATTTTTATGTCAGTGTAATGATGCTGGGTATGCTACCACAATGCATTAGCACTATGAATTAGCTAGGGTATTTTTTAATTTATTATTAATTTATTAAATTTGCTGCCCATCTCATCTCAAAGCAACTCTGGGCTGCGTATAGAGTTATAAAAAACATTAAAACTATTAGCTACAAAATGACAATACACGCAAAAGAAATAAGTGACACACAATGGAGGAGGAGGGAGCTGGATGCCTCGGAGAGGGAGTGGGATTAGCTCTTAATTAAGCAACCATTTCCAATGTGAGGTTTCCCCTTAAGGCCCAAGCCATCTGGCAGAACCAGGTTTTAAAGATGGAAAGTCAATCTCACGTCATGGGAGATTCCAAAGGGTAGGAGCTAGAGAATGCTTTTCTCCTGGACTCTGCTAGTCGAAATTCCTTGACTGATGGGATCTTTCTAGAGTTCAGCTGAGAGCCTGTTGTCCTCTGTCCAGGCCCCCACTGCCTCCAAGCACTGCGGAAGGGCAGTCACAGCACCACTTGGAACACCGGGGTGGAGATGTTGAGTATCATCAACATATGAATGATACCTCAACCCATGACGAATGATCTCACCTAGTAGCTTCATGTAGATGTTACAAAGGAGTGGAGAGAATACTGAGCCCTGTGGTACATCACAAAGGAGTGGTCGCGGGCTGAACCCCACTCCCCATCAACATCGATTTAGAATGGCCTTGGAGAAAGAAGCCAAACCAGTACAAAACTGCACTGAACTCCCAGCCTCAAGCCCCACAGATGGCCCAAAAGGATATCATAATTGATGGTATTGAAGGCTTCTGAGAGGTCAAGAAGAGCATAGTGTGGCAATATGTATACCCAACTTTACACACAAAATTCTGGATGTGGTCAGGCAGTCAAATAAATCATCCCAGATGGGTCCTTCTGCTTTCTAAAAACATACTTCAATCTATATATTTCAAGTTTAAAGAAGTATTGCTTTCAATGGGGCTACTTCCAGGTAATTCCATTGTAGGATTAGAACATCTGGAAGGGCTGAATCATTATGAGTCCTCAGATTCTCCCAAAAGGTTATTATTAATCCATAGAACATTCATTTGATGTATAATGGTCCATGTACTATATGCTGAACTGCACATTCATGATGTTTTTTTTCTCCCAGTCATAAAGACATCCAACATTACACGTTTGCTAATAGGGGAGTTTAGCATCAGCAATAAAAGTGAACTTGGAAACTGTTTTCCCAATGGTCTATAAAAAAATACCAAACAGCCTTCATTTTCTTGAAAATTAGGTCTGATGTGAAATTTAATCTACTAACAGCACAGGAAAGAAAAATACAGAAGCCAATTTCTATGTTTATGACGTCTTTAATACTAATTTACTAAGATGCAAAACAATAACTGAATTCCCATTCATCTGCAGCCAACAAGATATGAATATTAGCTTCAGACAAAATAAATTTGTTAAATTGTGCACCTTAAAAATAATCACTATTTTAGATGAATATTAATAATGAAAGCAACAATGAATAGAAAATGACTGATAGCTTTTTAGATCAAAAATAATTCAAGTATTTTGTAAAGTTCCTCAGACATTTGTCTTTGAATTTTAAGTTTGTGCAATACCTATCATTGCATAGTAAAGAAAATCTTGTACAACTCCAGTCCTATGTAATTTATTTTAACATGCACCTAGAATATATTCTTGTTAATTTGCGTAGTGGAGCTTTCCTCTCTGAGAATTGGTTGAATTCAGTGGGATCATGCAGCATATCAATATAAGCAATATAAAATTTCCATACATTTCCTGTCGAGTTGAATCCTATCAATGAAACAAAAATGTAACGACTGAAATGGTTTTTTTATTGTGTTGAATGATATAGTGTTAAAAAAAAACCTAAGTTGCATGTTTTCTTTACAAAATATTGTAAATGAATGCTTATAAAATAAGTATAGACCTTAGCAGGTTTGATGATGTAAGGCTAGGACCACTGAAAACGTGACAATTCATTTCTGTGAGCTTTGTGGTTGTGTGGTCATTTATAGTCTATACATAATCTGTGTATTTAAATGTATCTATACAGAACCAAACAGCAGAGGAGAAATTTAGAAAAGAAATTATATTTCTTATGAAATTGTTAGCGTAACAAAAAGTTACCCCAACTCTTTATCATATGTACATAATTGGGGACCAGTGTGGTCTGATTTAAAAAAAAATCACATCGCACATTACAATGTTTTGTGAATTACATAAAGATTTTACTTAATATAACAGATTGACCTTTGTAGCCATATTGAATGGCACTGTCTACTGTGGTTACCACTTCTCCCAAAACAAAACCCAAACTTAGCACCTATTTATTTTAATCTCCAATATACTTAAACACAAAGTGGCATTACAAATAATATTCTATAGGGCCATTTTATATTGGAAGAGAGAGGATTTGAGCATATCACATATAGAATCTATTCCAATTTCTTTTTCAGGTCAGAAAGAAAAGGTAAAATGCATTGCTGACTTTGGAGAGTATTAACCTTAAATATCAGTATAACTGCATTCCAGACTTTCTCCTGCTTTTTTCACTCACTGTAGAACAGTAACTTCAATACATTGCAAGGATTATGTAAAGACAGCAACCTGCTAAATGGAAGTGCTTAACATTTTTGTGGCCAATGATGCACTATAAGCACAATAAGTCACATTAGTAATGGGAGCTGGAGTTTCAAGAAAGGTATTTTTCTTATTTAGGTATGGTAAACAGTTCACGCTCCTTATTTCTTACATTTCCCATTTAAAATACAAGGAACTATTTTTCTTATTTTCACTGAATTTCAACAGCACAATCTCAAATAGTTCTGGGTCTAAATAAGTAAGCAAATAAATAAAAATTCAGGTGCTACAGTTGGCCCTAGGACCATAAGTTGCCCACTCCTGAGTTAACTCAAATGGAATTAAAAATGATTGTCATGCCAAACCACTATGATTTCACACAATTGTCAATAAAGTTTGATGAAAGGCATCCCCAAACATTGGTATAGTATTAAGTGAGCCAGGGAAATCTAAAAATAAATCCAAACATAACTTGAAAAGTATCAGATTTTGCTTTGCTTTCTTTTTTTAATGCTAATACACAATGGGTAAAATATCTCAAAAGAATAAAACATTTATATACAGATTGAAATGATTTCTATATGATTAACCGAATTATAAATAGCTCATGCCCAAATACCTGTGACTGGGAAAAAAGCTTTTAAGTAAGTAGCTTTTTCATTATGCGCTTAAAGCTTATTCCAAAGTAGTCTTCCATTGCAATGAATGATCAAGCATTTGGAGTTTTGGATATGATTGCAGGTTGAGTTTACACTGCTCTGATGTCATAGCAACTGTAATAAAGGATAACAATATGTTTATCTTATGGCTGCTTTAATGACCATGATTGTTTAAATAGCACCGGCACTGCGTCCCAGCACACAGGCGTAGAAAACCCCTAAGCACAACTGCAGCAGTAGCTGCACCATCAGTGCTAACAAAACCAAAGTGGGATGTTGCCTTGTATATTGGCATAATATTAACTTGCAATTGGCCAGCAGAGGTGCATCTTTACAAGCTTTATTTCCACTACACTTTGGTGGTTACTGGAATTTGCCATTACGGATTTTCACATTTACTAATTAGAGAAGTGATGAAAAGCCGTGATTATGGCAGAGCTTGGATGCTTGGGAGAAGGGAAGAAGCTAAATTATTGTTTCATGAATGCCACCTCTGTTTAAGCAGGATTCAATGTTATCTGGTTATGCACACGGCAATATTCTCATCATTTTTTCTAATTCACACCTCAATGGCAGTAACCACATGTAGCCTAATAGGAAGGTTCAAAGCTATGCTTTGAAAAATAATTACTACAGAAATAAATTCAAAAAGACATGGATATCTGGATGCTGTTTATGCACTTTTAAAAAATGAAAGGAGTCCTGAGGGTGAGGGGAGACTGGGCTTTATAAAACAATACACCGAACGCCTTAACCTGTTAAAAGCTCTCAGTATTTTACAAGTACTTAAGGCTTATTTAGGCTTCTTTCCTGTCATACAATATGAGACTGAGAAAGGAAAACAACATGGCAAAATGAAAAAGACATAAGCTTGGCACTTCTGTGATTAATTTGAGAGGGTGTCAGCTTCTTACAATATATACAGAATATCTGCATGGATGCAAATAATGCATTTGAAGAGGAAAAAAATCATTGTATACATATGCATTTACACATATTGGCTTTGGACGGACCTTTTTTTTTTTGGTTTCAAGCATACATATTTAAAAAGCATACCTCTTATTTGTGGAATTTCCCTGCACTATGCCCATTCTAAAATATAAAGTGCTACCCCAAAATTAAATAGGAGCAACATTTTAAGAACGCGTACAGCTTAAGATCACGTATGGAACAAAACATTTCAAAATGTGTAGTAATGGAGTTTGAGAAGACTTCCCCCAAAGCCTTTTTTAAAAATATATTTCAATGTACTATGATTTGCCATTCCTCAAAGAGGCTTGCCCCAAAGCAATAAATAAACAAAATAAAGAAGAATACCTATAATAGGTAGAATTAAGGAATTATCCTCTGTTTCATAGGTAAAACCTAGAATCAGCTCTTCTGTGTTTTGTTCTATCGTGTTCTTGGTAAATAGATTTTATTTGGAACCCGCTTGTTTGCTGTGTTTATGCCATGCAGTTCACCATTTCAGAAATTATCATGCCACTGGAGTCTGCCATTAATATTAAAAGATCATGCGAACTCAAATTATTAAGAAATTCTTTACCTATTTAAATAGTTTGAAAGAGTTTACTTATTGCGCTTGGTTTGTTTGCTCCATTTTTGTTCAGAACAAAAAATAGGTGAAATAGTTCCTTCCCAAAGTTTGTTTTATCCCTAACATCCCCAAAAAAAGAGAGAAATGAGTGGAGGAAGTCCTTGAATTTAAATCTCCAGTAAAGGACAGTTTTCCTTCAGCCCTTTCATAAATGCCTCCACTTGCCACTGGTAGACAATGACTGGTATGCTTCTGCTGCAGGAAGAGCCAGCTGCTTCAAAGAGCCTCGATAGCCAGAGTCCACATTCAAGCATAGCCACGTTCTTCCAGGGAATTCCTTAGATGCCTTGTTGACTTGGATCATATCTTCTCTTTTTTACATTTCTTCCAATTAAAGGAGAGATAGGAAATAAGAAATAGACTAGTGAGGCATATGGGAACCACAAGTCATAATCATCACATTAGAGTATGGGCTCACATTCAGACTTCCCAGATGTAACCTTGAAAAAGTTTTATATTTAAAAGCTTTCAAAGCAGAGTTCTGAGAGCAATTTTTAAATGAAAATGAAATTTTAATCCTACATACCATTTTGTACAGTAACAAGGACACATCATAGAGAAGAACTCTGCTGATATATCCAATGGACTGCAATGTATGATGTCTTTTGTGTCAGCCCATAACTGCAATGTGCAACATATACTTTTTTCTCCATACAGAAACGGCTCTTAAAACAGAATGGACACCTAGAGATGTTAATTGCATGACTGAAAGTGTGTTGATGTCATTAGCACAGAAAAAGCTTTCAGTATAAACGTCCATTCTCTTGTCTTATATAAATATGCTATATAAATAAACAGCAAGGCATTACGAGGCAACACAAAAATTGGATGCAACTTCCCCATAATCTGGCTTTATGTGGGGCATCAAGCAAGGGATTCATGCATTTAATCTTAACACTGTGCGTGTGCACTGCTCCACCACCACCTTATCATGCAGTAACACATAGAACAGGATTTCACAAATTCCCTAACATTATGAAACATAAAAGCCTTTAGTTCTTCCACTGCATGCTCAAATTAAAAAGATTTTGCTGTTTTTATTGCTAGTACTTGCTTTGCTAGTAAAGTATAGATGATTGCCAAAAGAACAAACTTTAACACAAACAAACTTGTACTATATACTTCTGTACTATATATTTGAAACATGCAGTTTACAGCTACAGCTCTGTTATAACAATATTTGCATTGGCTTTTGTGTATGCCATATATCTCCAAATATATACTGCATCGGGGTGAGTGAATATTTCAGTGTAATACGATAATACTTATGCTATGAAGTATTGGCAGATCTGATATAACTATCGCAAGACATTAATTATCACAATTGCTGCTTTCAGAAGTAGGTAGCTGTTTGAACTCTACAAATTTGCTACTTTTCATAGTGTACAGTATTAATCCTATGGTCAGTTAATTTTCTTCTATTCTCATGTTACAACTCAGGATATTTCTTGCATCTTGTTTACAAAATCTTAAGCTGCAATGAATTTTTTTGACCTCAAAGGTATCACACAACACTGCTTTTACTAAAACAGACTAAAATGGTTCTCTCTGTGGACTTTATGAAAATGGAGATTTGAACACTATGCCTTTGCTATGTTTTCATATCCCAAAATGTTTTAATGATGTATGAGAAGAGCTTAAAACTAATCCCCAAACCTACAATTTTCTACAGATTTACAATTATATAGTACAATTAATCTTACATTCTAATATAGTTAGAGAGACAGTGTATCTTAAAAACAACAATGTAAAAAGTTATGCATTTGGTGGTGTATATAATATGCAACAATACATGGAAAATTGGCCATATTGTGGGCTCTTTTCCCACCATAGCATCATTTCTTATCTACTATTTTCATGTGAAAACTGGCCTTATGGAAATTACCATATTTAATTTGCCAATTGAGTGTTGAATTTGTGAATTCTAAACTTTGTGCATATAGACAGCAAGGCTATTCCTACTCACAGTTCTTCCATATTTAATCAGAATTAAATCTTGTTTATTTCCACCAGTTTTTTCCTCAACTAAGTATGCATAGGGTTGTAGTCTACTTCAGCTACGGATCTGATAAAATCCCTCTCAAGGAAATAATAACAATATGAAGCACATCATTAACATGAATTTATATCTCTATATTCTTTTAAATAGTTTGTAACTGATCTCACATGAAATAAAATCTCTTCTCCCAAATAGGAAAAAATGCCAGACAAAGCTGTGCATGTTGGAAGAAGAGAAATGTACTGCATGAGTTCAGATTTCATAAAATATAGACAAAGGTTACGATACTCATTTTATAGTTTTACAGTTTATGTTTGATCAATACAAGAACAATATGACTATATCAACTCATAAATGAAATGTGAATATGGTCAGCAATTCTTTAAACAGTCTTGGATAGTTTATTAATGTGAATTCAGCTCTCATAAAAACTTTTTATTTTCATTTTATTACAACTAATTAAGATATGCTTGTAGGAAGCAATCTACCAGAACTGTGTTTACTGACAATGTCTTGCTAGATAATTTTGCTATACCAACTTTATTAGAATAATCTTATGATGTGTGGTTTCAAAGGCAGAATTTGATAAACATTCCATGAACACCAAAAAGATAGAAGTTGAAACTCGAAGCAAAATATGAAACATACTTGGACCAGATCGAAATATCGAAATACATCTTTGAGATTGTAATAAAAAAACAACCCTTCCATAAAGAAGACAAAGAATGCCTGTGGAAGGATTGAAGCAAATGCTCTTCAAAATTAGAAAGTAATTTATATCATAGATCTAAAGGTCCTTCCATGCAGTATCATTATCCTACTGTGTGAGAATCACGGTGGCTGCTACCTGGAGTTTAGTGAATGAGGAAAAGAGAGAAAGAATGGCCATCAGCTGCACAATGGAGGAAAAAGAAAACTAGCACTCCAGGCAATGCCTCATCCCAACTGTGATTGTTTCTTTGTGACATTTTATTTCACAGCAGGAAAAGCCGCCTATCACCAAATAACAATCTCTTCAACATGCTGAAGGATTGTAAAAACCGAAAGCTGGAAAAAGATCAGGAGTTCCCAAAAGAAAATTGACATTTTTGTTGTGAAATAGCTTGAAAACTGGTTGCTATGTGATTTGAATGCAGGATGGGGAGAAAATCTTTGGTAACCGTAAGCCTTATTTCTTCCAAAAATGTAGGCCTACAATAATTGAGTAGTGAAGCAATTAGGACACCAAAATAGGCAAGGGTGGCATTTGTAGGAATGGGGATTCCTGGATTTTGATTTTGTTTGGGTTTTACTTCTGGTGTGTTAAGACTAAAGGAAGGTATAAATTTCTTTTAATATTTTTCACCTGCTTCTCTCTGTTATCTGCTGAAATTCAGGAGTAAGATATCTCCTGGCTTTGGGTTATGTGCAGCCTCCAGCTGATATGTTGCTCTTCCCTTTTTATTAATGAGTTGTGCTATTCATACAAGAAGCTCTACTTTTCACCTTTTGGACTTTGTCCAGAATAGCTTTTTTAAAAAATTGGCCATTCCCACTAAAGGGAAGCTCATCAATATAGCATTTTACTCTTGAATGAAATGAGATGGCCCAAGCCATGAATGGTGATAGAGGACCACTCCCTGAAGCCCATGTTTCAAAGTGATAATTTACTATTTTTACTGAGTGACTGCATGATATTAAAATCTTTGCCCCTTGACAGAGGTTCAAAAAAAGGGACCTGCTTTCCTCTGCTGTATGAAATTGTATGTACAAGTCTTTAAAATCAGAAAGATTGTAGTAGCAGATGAGAGAAAAAAAGTCTACTGAATACATTTAAGCTTACTGCCCTTATGGCCTGTCAAAGGAGAATGATATCTATTTTCTGTGCTGGTAAGTTTACTATTTGCCTTTAGATGTCTGCACAAACTTCTTTCCTACTGGATTTGGGATAGCTTATTTTGCTATTCCTGAGACATCTGTCAACAATGGAATAGCTATAAACACAAAAGGCCTCCGACAGATAGTGAAGTCTGAAAGCTGGGAATTACGGTTTCTTAATTTGTAATAACAGGGATTTTGCAATCCTCGGCATCTGTTCAGTACATGAGCTAATGTGATTAAGATTCTGATTTTTCATTAAAGCATCTACAGAGGAAGATGACATCAAAGAAAATCATTTTGAATCCCTTTTACAGTTCTCCAAATTGGACACAGGAATAATTATCTGAAATTTGAGCACAATGGCAGGCAAAAAGGATCTGAGGGACCAACGGGACTCACACTTCAGGAGACACACGGAGTGGTGTGGTGGAACCAATTTCCTCTTTAGATATTAAGGAACATTCTAGTGTAGGGAACTAAAAAGATGCAAAAGCTTTATGAAAACTATATAAATCTACAAAAACGGGCATTATTCTAATGGCAAATAGAAGAAATTTGTTTTGCTTAAGGAAAATTAAACCAAAAAACCTGAATCTTCTGTTTTAAACCATTGCTGGGGGAAATCCCAGTTTTCTTTTCAGTTAAATACATTATTCAAAACAAATTAAGTAGAAAAGAAATATGGTTATACACATAAAATTTGTATTTCAGTATAGCAAATTGAAAAGATGTAACCACATCTTGCTTATTTAGAAAGAAGCTGTTTATTTTTCAACTTTATTTAATTGATTTAATTTAATTAATTAACTTAGTTTATTTAATTAGGTAACCGTTATTTAATTATAGAGGGAATTCAAATAAGGACTAAAAGGATACAATTGTGATTGGAAAAAAAAGAATGGCAATATATCATTCTAGTTCTTTGGCAAAAGGCTTGGAGGAATAACATGAAATTGGCTGTCTCTGGTATGGAGAAACAGTATGCACTACAATGCAAAAACAGATTTTGCAATCCTACCTAACAGTAGGCAACTCCTTTTTTTTTGCTAAACAAGAAAATAATTTAATTCCAGCCATACAATAAACTTTAACATTTTTAAAAACCTTGCTTTTTAGCCAGCCAGCCAGCCAGCCAGCCAGCCAGCCATCCATCCATCCATCCATCCATCCATCCATCCATCCATCCATCCATCCACCTCTGTGTCTTATAAGAAATAAATGGCTTTAAAATGTATCATGCACAATATCAATAATTTATTTATTCAATTTCTATAATCACCCATCTCAGTCAAATGACCATAATAGTGTATACTATGAATTGTATATTTTAATTAAAATTCTTTTGGATCATGGATACATATTTCAGAGTGCTTACAAGAACCCAGAACAAGTTGGGATTCAAAAAAGGAGGGAAAGATCAATTTTAATTCAGAGCTCAGCAGCTCTATAAAACAACACTAATATTGTTTTATTCCCCATTATAGTGCTGATTCTAAACAAACATTAAGTTAGTCATGTGTGTAGCTTTCACAAGATTTGTGAAAATAAGAATTCATTTTTTTTAGACACACCAAATTGTATAGAAATCTAGAATTCTCTTCACTGAGGAACCTTTACAAAATGTTTACCCTAAAAATATTTGAATTCAACTTTTCATGCGTCTGAAGAAAGTTAACAACTATCACATAAGTACTAAGAAGAATTTTAATTAGACAATATAGTATTATAATAGGAACATAATGAGTTGGATCCAGAAGTGCATGAATGAAAAGTCACATCACTCATTAGGGACTGCACTTCCCCCTCTTCTTCCCCCTCAAGCTACTCTCACAAGTCTCATCCATTTTCTCCTCTCACTGCAGATCTTGATGTTTTTTCACAAAGAGGAAGGGTCTCCTAGCCCTCAGAGGATGATGCAGTGAGGATAAGGGGACAGAAAAGTCTGGCTAGGTGAAGGGTTTTAGTCACGATCCAAACTAAGAATACTCAGAAAAGAACATCCTCAGATAGTAAAATATTTAGCTGTTTCTATAGAATAATTCCTTAAGTGTGCTTTCCATTTGAAGACCTATATTTTGCCTTTTTAAACTTAAAATATAATCTTACATTATTTAATTGGATGTTGTTGCATACAGTAATATTATTAGCAAACATAAATATTCTGAGTTCTCTTAAGACTCATACATACAAAATGAAGCAGCAAAACATGAGAAGACCTATCTAGATTCTAGTGAGAAAATCTACCTTTTTTCCCCAGCTTTACCCCAAAGAAACATGCACTTCAAGCTGAGAGCTAGGCGAGGCCATCATATTTGAGGTTCTGCTACAGAATAAAATAGTTTTCTATAAAAAAGCAAGAGAACTATTAAGATGTTTACACTGCATGACTATCCATACAGAGATATCAATTCATAATATTTCATATAATGTATATGTAAATGTCACACAAGATGCAAAGTACCATTTGAGTGGAGTTCTTTGAATGTAAGATACTGTAATATATAAAGATCTGAAGGAAGAGGCATTTTTCTTAGACATTGAACTATTTTTTGCTGGTTTTTTTCCTGACCCCTTTCCCTCCTCTTCCTCATCTGATGCTTTGTTTTGTAAAAAAAAATGCTCCTAAAATTTGCTCAATGTCTTATTGAATTTTGGTGACATAATCTTGAGATCATAAAAGACAACATCCTTTGTTTATAACTTAGGACATTGCATGAATCCAGCCAATTTAGGTTATTCAAGAAACTATGGATTAAACAAGTGTGTGTGTGGAGAATAATGTGAAGTGGACTAATGTCCTTACCTAAATTCCCTCTGAAAGGGAGTAGAATCTTGTTTTCGTGACATTAAGAATTAAATTATTATCTCAATGATCTGAACAGAATTAAAAGCAGGACATGTTATTAGTAAGCATATTTCATATGTCCAAATAATATATAAACTACATTAATTGCAAAATTAGTAAGATTTGTGTTTATTTAGTTTTATATAAAAATATACCTTATTTTTGTTTTATAATTTGTATCAACTGATATAAGAGAAATACTTCCTTCTAACTTTCCCACAATACATTCTTTCAGCCCCTAATCACAAACAAACAAAAAAACTGTCATAAGGAACTGGGTGCAGTGTATCCATTGGATAGGGGGAGATTTAGAACAATCAAGATAACAGCTGCAACTAAACAATAGAATTTTTGAGGTGTGTTGCCATCTTGAATTTTTCTATCTCACCCCCACCCCCCATGCCCTAATGGTGCAGATAAATTGTGAAAGCTGCTTCTATATGACTAGAGGATGAAGGTTTCCTAGGGCCATTTATTAATTCATACATAGGGCAATTGCATTAAAGCAACTGTTTACTATTAAGCTTTTGCCAAACCATTTTCATTAAGCATTCTACCCTAGAAAGAAGTCTTAAACTTGTATGTGCTCTCTCTGTATCTATCTCTGTGTGTAGTATTTTATTCGGAGATGCAAAAGTCGTAGATTTCTCTCACCTTCTTTATTTAGCTTAAGGAGAAAAAATGAGACAGCTATGAACTCGCAAACATTTCCTTCTTAGTTTCAAATTCAGATTCTTGGAAAAGTTACTTGGACTTCTACAGATCAGACTGTCTTTTTTAAAATTGCATTTTATATTGGGCCATATCTACCATGCTGCCATTTTGTTAGATATTTTTCAAAATTCTATTTTTTTCCACTGCCAATTCAAAGAATTGAAATTATTATATGTTTACTTTTAGGAATACATAGACAAAGCTACTAAAGTGTGCTATAGAGGCATCAGCTGTATAAATCAACTTATTCTTAAAATACATAAGTGCTGAAATAACTCATTGCAAAATAGTTCCAGTCAAGGTACAGAGGGATAGATGAGGTTATGAAATGAGTATGAGTCTGTGTATGCAAAAGATTTTACATATTAGAGTTTCTGCCAAGACGAGGGCTGTCTATCAATAATACTGCTTGATTTAAACTATGCTCTCCCAAGATGAAAAAAATAGTTTTGAGTTTTGAGATCTGGTTCAAATTTCAGTTTCATACTACTTGGGTGAGTTACATATTTTCACTGACTTTATCAGTTTTCCTTCTGCAAAATGAATTCTTTCTTGTGTTCTTGGAATGTAATACAGAATTAATTTTGACATTTGGGAATTGAACTGTTTTGCATTCAGGCTTTCTAGACCCTACTGAAGCCCTCAAGGTAGCATTTCGTAAATAACTACTCTTTTTTAGAGCAACATCTTTGCACTGGTCATGTCCACAGCAATTTCACAAGCTTTCTTAGGTTGAAGATCTCTAATACTATCCAAGGAGTCAGATGCAGTAATTTGCTGCATTACAAAGATGCCTTTCAGACTATGTTGGGTGACTCTATTAGGTACTCTATATTACAACTTTGCACCCTGGTGACATTTCTGAGATTTCTTAAAAAGATATTTGGTCTTTTACAAAATATGGATTTTTTAAAAGTAAACCACTACTGGAGATCTTGTAGCAGGAACTCAAAATCTAGTGATGTAAGCAGGAAGAAGTGCTATAGCCACTGAAAAAAAGACATGCGGCATTGCTTACTTAAAGCCCCATCCTGTCCCCCCAAGGACAATAGCTGCTACCAGGATGGCACCAGCGATGGAACCTATTATAAGATTGGTGGCGCTAGGACCTGTGACAAAGGATGATGGGAAGAAAGAGATCAGAACCAACCACTTAATTCATTCACATCCAGGGAAATGTAGTAAAACAATTTAAAATAAGTGAGCTATTAAATTATTCGAAAGAAACATTTTCAAACGGGCCAAAGTTATTTAAAAACTACATGAAGATTTTTTTTTAAGATAGATGAATTATCTATCATGCTTCCATATAGAAACTAACACTTCCCTAGAATACTTCTTACTAATGAAACTTTGGACTTAAGTTTAAACTTATCTAAACATTTATAATGCCACAAATACCTTACAATTTTGCAGTATTCAAACATTTTTAAATAAAAAAGTCAGATAGTATGTTTCTTTACTTGATAGACAACTAACTTTTTAAATTATTGGATGAAGTTTGGAAGAATTTTGAAGAGCAAAAAAGAAAAAAAAGCAGCATCAGGAAAAACAGGGAAAAAGTACAAAGACAACTGAAAATAACAAAAACCATCAATAGATAAATTGGTCCATGGAAATAAGTGCAAAACCTGGAAATCCAATCACTTGTGGGTGATAGAAGTCCAGTGATAAGTTCTGGGTCTATTCTTTCAAATTTTATTTACATTCCATGTACACTGAAAAATACTTTTGTTTAGTGACTTAAGTAAATGTCTCCTGTAGCATTGTAAATCATTGTGTACTTGAGTATTTCCATCAAAGCTGACCCTTAAAACAACAAACACCATCACTATTTTACTTCTCAAATGCAATCACAATAAAATGATACATATCTGATTTAATCTTTTGTCTTATTCACAGTATAGTCTTTTAAAAAGCAAGACACAGATTAGAGATGATTTTGTACATGTGCTATCGCTATTAAAAAAAATCCATAGTTAAAACTAATACGGACATTTAAAAACAGTTTGTTTTTAAATTTTAAAAAGCAGGATTTTGTGCAAGTGCTATTGGAAATTGTGATTATTTATACAGGAAGTAATTATTTATTTTATCCTAGTCTTAATGCCTAGAAGCATGCCCGTCTTTTTTTATTGACTCCCCTGCTCACCTGAGAGATAGCTAGTTTTGTTAAGTATAAATAACAGAAAGGATGGAGTGCCTGAAAGTAGCCCTCCTGCTATTAAAACGAAGAGCAGTTTGTATGTATAATATGGGAAATTCTCCATGTTCCTTCCTGGCAATGAATTTCTTATGCCTGGTGTGCTTCTTGGCTTGAAGGTCATCTTTAAACCATCTACCCATAGAAGAGCTTCACTTGAGTCAACCTTGTAGCACTAGGATGAATATCTAATAATGAATTCAATATATACATTTGCAAACATCTTTTCTTATGAAAATGGTGGCATGAAAATATAGAAAGATTGCTTTTGGCAATTTAGAGAATAACAAATTTGATAATCCAAACTGGATTCCCATCGTGCAGCAAGTTAATTCCCTTTGCCGATCAGGGAATTAATCTGCTGGGTGACTGCTAGGTTAAAACATTCTCTTCTATTAGATTCTGACTAACGCAATGTAGAAAATCAATTCCTCTAATGAGGGCCATCATACTTTTCTTTATTATAAAGGATCTCCACAAGCATCTTAATATCTAGCCTGATGAAGAATGATAGTTTCCTCATTTAATGATGTTTCAGCTGCTGCTAGATAGAAATTCAATTCTACTGTTATTTAATCAAATTTTACTGAAAAATTGTAATAGTTTGGATTAATAATGAATTTTCTGTAACATGCACATATTTATCATTTCTTAAAACAAAACTGTAGGCAGATCACACACTGATGCAAAAAAACAAGCAAGCAGTCATTAGTTATGATAGTATCACTACTACAAATAACAAAGCAATTTTGATTTTAAGAAAATTTAATTTTAGATGAATTATCATAAGAAAATTAGGATCCTCTCCTTTTCTCTACAGCCACCAGTGACCACTAGAGCTGTCTCTGCTTTCTTTGGTAGCTTGATCTTCCTAACATCAGAAATGCCACCATCAGGTTGAAGAACAGGATGGATGGACGAATGTAGTGTTATGGAAAATGTGCAGTTATCTGGAAAATCTGCTATTCTAGAAATAACAGCAGAATAATTTCTTGATTTTATAAATACAATTCAGTAGGCAGAATACATAGGAGCATGCATTATTTAAAAGGAAATAAAATAAAAAGTACAACTAATTCTAATGATATTGCTGTAAAGCAGGGGTGAAATGCTCCCGGTTCGGACCGGCTCGGGCGAGTAGGTAGTGATGATGGCCAGTGGTTCAGAGAACCGGTCGCAAAAATCCCTGCTCCCCCCCCCACTCCCACCATGCCCAGCTGAGCTGCACGATCATCAGAGGCTTTTTTTTTTAC
>JANHZT010007880.1:36709-47072 GCA_032468215.1 Stegonotus admiraltiensis | reverse complement strand
TTGCAACTGGGAAAACCATAGCCTTGACTATACGCACTTTTGTTGGCAGGGTGATGTCTCTGCTTTTTAGTATGCTGCTTAATGCCTACTAGCCCACAAAATGCCCTATTTATTAATTTAAAAAACGTCACAGCCTTGCAGAGCCTGTGGTTCATGCTGGGCAGATTTCAAAGAAGTTTCCATATTTGGGGAGGGACCTTTGAACTGATGGCACCTCTTTAAAAAAAGGCTTTTTAAATAACACTTCCAATTCGACAGAACCTCAAGGACCGAAGAGCAGCTATGTTTCAAGACCTGACTTTTTAGCAAAAGATGGCACGGTGCCAAGCATGGCTTCCTTCCAAAGCCTGTGTCCTCAGGACATCTCCGCCCCATCTTCCCGCTGCTCTCCATCACGAGAGGGAAATACTAAACAGGGAAAGGTTTTTTGGGGGCAGTTTTATTCTGACAAAATTGGCATGGGGTAGTGGGGGATGGGGGGAAAGAAACCAAGCAAACCTTCCCCAAGCTTTTCTCGATACTTTTCCATCATTTTGAGGGGGTGGTCCATGGGGTGACTGGGGAGCGGGGAGAGCGAGCAGGGGGGTAATGGACACTTAACTCCAAACATGAACTGCTCCAAATAATCGAAAAGGAGGAGAAATGTATTAGATTCCAGGTGGCTCGGTGGCTAAGATGCTGAGCTTGTCGATCGAAAGGTTGGCAGTTCAGTGGTTCGAATCCCTGGTGCCACGTATAACGGGGTGAGCTCCCGTGACTTGTCCCAGCTTCTGCCAACCTAGCAGTTCGAAACCAGGTAAAAAACGCAAGTAGAAAAATAGGGACCACCTTTGGTGGGAAAGTAACAGTGTTCCGTGCGCCTTTGGCATTGAGTCATGCCGGCCACATGACCACAGAGATGTCTTCAGACAGCGCTGGCTCTTCGACTTTGAAACGGAAATGAGCACCGCCCCCTAGAGTCGGGAACGACTAGCACATATGTGCGAGGGGAACCTTTACCTTAATGCGGGAAGAGAATTCATTCCTGAACTTGCAGCTGAGCTGTGCCAACAGCCTCGCTCTCCTTTGGGTCTACCAGGAAGCTGAGGCTGAGACTGTCATCGCCTTCGATGACTTAATGGCCGGGACAGAAGTCCCCAAGGCCCAGGGGGCAACTGAACCATGGGGAGAGCTTCCGCCCGCCTCTTCTGTCTCTTTCAAGCGAATTAGGTAATGAACCAGATTAATGAAGCCAGCAGGCAGAAGGGCACAATTTCCCTTGGCCTCTCTACAGTTATGCTCATAAGTTTACATACCCTGGCAGAATTTATGATTCCTTGGCCATTTTTCAGAGAATATGAATGATAACACGAAAACTTTTCTGTTACTCATGGTTAGTGTTTGGCTGAAGCCATTTATTATCAATCAACTGTGTTTACTCTTTTTCAATCATAATGACAACAGAAACTACCCAAATGGCCCTGATCACAAGTTTATATAACCCAGTTCTTAATACGGTGTATTGTCCCCTTTAACATCAATGACAGATTAAAGTCTTTTGTGGTATGTGTGGATGAGGCTCTTTATCTTCTCAGATGGTAAAGCTGCCCATTCTTCCTGGCAAAAAGCCTCCAGGTCTTGTAAATTCTTGGGCTGTCTTGCATGAACTGCATGTTTGAGATCTCCCCAGAGTGGCTAAATGATATTGAGGTCAGGAGACTGAGATGGCCACTCCAGAATCTTCACTTTATTCTGCTGTAGCCAATGACAGGTCGACTTGACCTTGTGTTTAGGATCATTGCCATGTTGGAATGTCCAAGTACATCCCATATGCAGCTTCCAGGCTGATGAATGCAAATTGTCCTCCAGTATCTTTTGATAACATACTGCATTCATCGTGCCATCAGTTCTGACCAAATTTCCTGTGCCTTTGTAGCTCACACATCCCCGAAACATCAGCGATCCACCACCGTGTTTCACAATAGGAATGGTGTACTTTTCATCATAGGCCTTGTTGACTCCTCTCCAAATGTAGCTTTTATGGGTGAAAGAAAGGTTTTTGTGTTATCATTCATATTCTCTGGAAAATGGCCAGGAAATCATAAATTCTGCCAGGGTATGTAAACTTATGAGCACAACTGTACACACACATATACATACACACACACATACATATTTATATAACAGAACGATTTGCTCCATTCCCAAGCACCCCATAGGCGACCAAACACTTTTCGCCTGGACAGATGACAGACTCAAAGCTTTGTGTGCTTGCAAAGGGAACAGTTTGAAATGGAATGATTAGCTGTTTCAAAGCGCCCCCTTTGCAAGCAGACAAAGCTTCATCTCCCTCTGGGCAAAAAGTGTTTGGGCAGCTACCCCCAGGTCCACCCTCTTTGTCCCACTGTCTGATTGACCGCAGCCTCAATCGGGGCCAAGGTCTCAGCATGCCCCGGCCTCCACCCGCCCTGCCAGGAGGGCGAAGAGCCCCAGTGAGGCCAGCAACAGCATGGGCAGTTGCTTGGTGGCCAGCATGGTGTCCGCCGCAGCTGAGAAGTGTCCCTGCAGCAGCTGGACCAGCAGGCAGGGTGGGTGGAGGCGGGGGCATGCTGAGAGCTTGATCCGTTGCAGCCATGGGCAAGCAGACAGTGGAATGAAGAGGGCGGGGCCAGCGGTAGGTGCTCTCCCACTCCTGTTGGGTCCACACTTGCTGCCTCCTGCACTTAAAAAAGACCTGCCTGAAAATAAGCCCGAGTGCTTATTTTCAAGCCCAAAAGAAAATAAGATTGAGTCTTATTTTCGGAGAAACACGGTAATGGGGAAAAAAAGAAATGGAAAAGAGTAAGAATACAGGCAGAAGGAAGAATCAACAAAACTCTCAAAGATTTTTCCCTCCTAATGAAGGTCGACATACGTTATAGCACTTTAATTACACAGTGAAATATTAAAGCAGTTAACTAGAATCTTCAGGCAAAGTGATACAGTAGTAAGCAATCTCTATGGGTGATCCTTGAAAAACCCCTATTTAATATGTACTATACTATGAATATCTGTCCCACTGAGTTTTACATGGAGGTTTAAAATCTATAGTTCAATAGTTTGTCTTTCATTTATTAAGGAATGTGACAAGAACACCTCTTACATGTATTTTACCCTTGACAAAGGTAGTGATATCTTCTTCACTGTCAAAGATTGCAAGAGTCTGGAGCAAATTATTCTCTAGCCATTCCCAATGGCTTGTAATTTCCTGACGGTTTGAGCCTAGACAGAGATTAAGAACAACCAGAAAAGATATAAACAAAGCTTTCCTATAATAACACTGACACATATATAAAAGGATGAAAATGTTTATATTAAACAGTCATTTGTCAAGTCATCTTCTTTTAAATTTCTATTCAGATCAGGAGTTTTTATCCCTCGTTTAATTAAAGAGTCCTAAATTAAAGGACTGAGTTTCTATGCCAAACACCCCTAATATATGAGTGGCTGAAACTGGGCAAAACAGGAAATATTCATCAGTTTGTGTATAAAAACTCTTTGCTTGCCTGGTTAGGTATCAGAACTTACCACAAGCCACTGCCCAATATATCTGAGAATCCTGTGTTTGATGCAAGATCCTATAAGGAGCAACTCTAGCACTGGAGTCCAAAACTACATCCAAAGTTCCCACAAGCAGTCCTAACACAATGAAAACGTAAAAAAGAATATTATGGACGTTATCTAATTAAAAGAAAATGCAATGTAATCATTTATATTGAACATAAAATTTTAAAAGACAGTAAATTATAAATTTGAAAATATGTGGACCTAACTCTAATTGGATGTTCCAATGATGAGAAAAAAACCAGCTTGAAACAGTTACTGTTGGCAATTTACATGTTTCATTTTTAAATGAAATAATATCAGTGGGGATGGATAGATTTCCCCTTGTTGCGATTGTGGTTCTGATATGAAAACTATTAAACATATTGTGCAAGATTGCCCATGATGTGCATTCTTAGGTTCCCTAGAAGATCTGCATGAAGCAAAACCAGAGGAAATCGCCTACATAGCTGAATTGAACATCCAGTTATGAGCCCATTGCTGTACCCCCATAGAAGTTTTATATAAAATTATGTGGGTTGTGTGTATATGTTTACTTCTCTTCTGTCATGTTCTCATCATATGCTAAATAAATAAAGGAAATTATTTGCTTTCATCTGGCATGACCATGAGAGATGGTGCAATCCACTTTCTTTGATATGTTCAAGCTGAAACTAGACCAGTGTTTTTCAAACTTGGCAACTGTAAGATGCATGGACTTAAACTTTCAGAATTGGGAGTGCAGCAGAGGTGGGTTTCAACAGGTTCTGACCATTTTAAAGCTTGAAAAAAACTGGTCTAGACAATCATCTGCCAAGGTCTTTTTAACTTTGGAATCCTGCATTGAGCAAGATATTGGGCTCAATAGCTTAAATGGCCTTTCCAATATTTTGATTCTATGCTATTAGGAAAAAAATTGAGGGTACACTGAGTTTTAAAGAATAATTATTCCAAATTCTGAGAAAATGTTCACATAGCTGAGAATAAATTTTGCACTGCTATGAAGACAATTTTCTAGCAGGTAATATTTGTACATGTTACTAAAACCTGATGGAAGAAACTGCCCAAAGCAGGGATGGGGAGCTTCTGGATCATGAGCCAAATGCAGCTTATAAGAACTCCTCTGTAACTGAACTCTATTTACTACAGCAATTTGATTTTTAGAAAATATTCAACCAGAACCTTTCTAAAGCTTATAAACCAAATGGGGAACAACATTCAAATGCAGCACTACAGCTTCCTCGCTATACCGTATGAGATGTTGACTGGAGTTATGATTTATAATTCAGTTCAATGATTGTCATAAAATAATGTCAGTCTTACCAGATAGGAAACACAAGATAAACTAATTGTAAAACTACTTTAGCAGAATCTTGCATATCTAAAGTAAAATGCTCCTGCCATCATCTTTACAACTTGACAACTTAGGGAGGGCTCCTTCTGAGCTTCTTGCTCCATCCATTATGGGCTCTGCTGTCTCTTATCTGACCTTTTTAAAATAAGGAATTATTTGCCCCTCTCCCATGGTCTTTCTCACATATGATTAGACGATGATTTCCACTAATCTACAGAGATATACAAGTCACTAATAAACAAGAATAACCAAGGATTATTTGGAGATTAGAAGACAATGATTGCATAGATAATACCAAATGATATGTTAAATGTATATTAATAAAGTTCCATCTCCAATTTGAATTCAAAGAAACTCCTTTTTGTATTTGCCTACATGCAATTTCTACACTCAGCTGCTGCTGACCAATTAAAAGTATGCTTAATTCAAAAAAGATGGATTTACTCATCATACTAAACCAAAGTTTAGTATAATATATGACCCATTCAGAGAGGATTTTCAGTGATCAATCTCCCAAGACAAAATGAATGTTTTTTTCATTTTCAAATACAGTACATTAAATCCATCGCTGAGCATCTTCCAGAAGGTCCCTATTTAGGTGGCCTAGTGGTGAAGACTCAAAAGGTTAAGAGTTGAATCCTAGGTAGCAGCACATGTTTCTCTCCTAGGGTGCAAAGAAAAAATATCTGCTACAAATTCCGAACTCTCCACAAGCATTAAGAAGGATATTTCATGTCTCTGAGATTAGATTAGAGAAAAGGTAATTTCCAGTAACTGCTGAAAACATTTATTCAATGGTAGGGTCATTTACTAATGAAGCAAATAAACTAGTAAACTATTTACAAAATGGTCAAACAAAGCAGTTGTGAAACAAATAAAGCATCTGTAAACAAGCCATACATGTAATCTATTCAATTACTGTGCTGTATTCATCTGGAGTTTTTCAAATGAAATTGAGATTTAATAAATTAATCACTAAAAACTGTAAGATATCCTGAAAATAACATCTTATGGCACAATAAAATTAACATACATTATCATCACATAAGTTTCTTTGGATCACTAATGCCATCAACATGATTAAATTACAAAACCAGTATTTGCTGCCTTGGCTTCTATTTCCACAATTACTGTATTTTTTGCTCCATAAGACACACTCCCCCCCCCACTCCCCCCAAAATGGAGGACTGTGCCGGTCCTTTGGTGAATAGCAGCTGGGCCGCCACGGCAGGGTCCTTTTACAGTGCTAAACCCCACCTCTTCTGTCTTTGTCATTGCCTGCCTCTTCTGTCTCTGTGGTCCTCTCAGGCTCCACCTGATTCCCCCCCGCCAGTTTTCCTCCGCTAAACCTAGGTGCGTCTTATGGTCAGGTGCGTCTTATGGAGCGAAAAATACGGTATTTTTTGAAACAGAGCTTATATGAAGAAACTTGTAAGCACAATACTTATTGCTTCATAACAGAAAACTTAAATATTCAGTGGATTGTTTTCTCTACCCAAATGAATTCAATTAATACAAGGAACTGTTTTACTACAGCACTATTATTGGTAGGAGTATGATTCAGTATATCTTGATACAAGTTTTTAGAGATACTTTTTGTATACACTGCATAACAGTACATCCTAGGGACAGAATATTTCCATGACACTTTCCAATGGTATATTAAACCAGATTAGTCAAAGATCTGTCTAAATTTTAGTCACCCCAGGTTGATTTAACAAATGGCAATATTCCAATATACACCTCTAAATGGCTGTCATAGTAGCATATTAGCCATTTTGAAAGCAATTTAATAGCAATAGCAACAGCACTTATATACCACTTCAGAGTGCTTTTACAGCCCTCTCTAAGCAGTTTACAGAGTCAGCATATTGCCCCCAACAATCTGGGTCCTCATTTTACCGACCTCGGAAGGATGGAAGGCTAAATCAACCTTGAGCCTGGTGAGGCTACTTCTGCAGCCAGCAGTCAGCAGAAGTAGCCTGCAGAACTGCATTCTAACCACTGTGCCACGGTTTGCATGGGTTTGGGTGTTTGTATGTGTGCCTTTGAATCAGTGTGGGCTCAACTACCTGGTCAAGTCACCGCAGTTTCCCAAGTGATTTGCCATTGCCTCCTTCCTAGGGCTGAGAGAGTCACCCAAGATCATCCAGCTGGCTTTGTGCCAAAGCCAAGACTAGAACTCCTGGGTTTCTAGCCTGGTGTTTTAACCACTGTATCAAACTGGCTGACATTTTAGTATCAGATAAGTGACTCCTTTTATGTGTTTGTTCTTTTTTTAAACTACCTTGGAAATTTATTCAAGACCATAAAACTCGCAAGACTACTCCTGGTCTCTAAACAACATCCTCCCCCCCCCCCAGGGCTGAACTGTCCTCACCTTGTTTGCCTTCAAGGAATTTACCTTGAAGTAGGGCCTCTAGGCACCTACATTACTAACACAGTTAAATATTGTGAAATTATTTGCCCCCATAGGCTACTGGAATTTTGTTTTAATTCTTATACAGTTTTAACCCTTATTAGCACTTAAGAACTGTAGATGAGTCAAATATATGGCTGTAACGGCTGACATTATAAAAATCAAAATTAAAATTACAAAATACAAAATTACAAGCTCTCTCTATCAGACTTATTAGTTCATTGCTGCAAATATTTTTAGCAACCTATTTACAAAATATGGAATCTAAACTTAAAATGTAGACGTATTTATTTTATTAACATCTCACATCTTCTACACAAGCTTAAGCTGGCACGTGAAGTTTTCCTCATCCTATTTCTCTCCACATCAACCCTGTGAGTTAGGTTGAGTTAAGAAAGAGTGATCAGCAAAGTCACCCACAGAATTCCCATGTTGAGGGTGGACTAAGTTTCTGAAGAAAAAAAAACTATCTTGTTTAAAGTTATCTACATTGTATCTGTAACTTTCTAGTTTTATATATTGTTACAGAAACATAGAAAACTGATGGCAGGAAAAGACCTGGTGATCTGAGTTGGCTCTTTGAGTTTTTAGTTTATATGTTTGTTATGTAGTTTGTTTGTTTTGTCTGTCTGTCTGTCCGTCCATCCCTGATTATCTATATCATATTTGTGAATTTCTAGTGCCAAGGAGTTCATTTTAGCTATAGACAGTGTGTGCTATTCAGAAATTTCCTGTTTTTTTACTGCTTCTTCTTTTTCGCCCACAACCACACAGCTCTCAAACAAAATGCATTTGAAAAGTTAAAGACTGAAGTAAAACAAAAACAAAAACCACTGGATAAGTATTGTTGATTGGCGGTGGTAGGAATCATCAATATGGAAGCCCTTTGAGCTAATGAAAATAGAATCTTTTGAAATGGGTATTTCTAACAAATCTAAATAACACTTCTGTAGTTCAAGGTTTCTGTTTTAAAAAGAAAACTGTAACTTTTAGATTGAATATAACCTTATTATCTCTGAAAATAAGATCTTCATCAACCCCAGATATTCCAATTTGTAAGTGACATATAACATCCTTTTTTACATGAACTGCTGGAGCCTGAAAGATAAGCCCACCAGAACATCTCCCCTATGTATTTTCGGGTAGATGCCTGGTACAGCATAACCTAAGGAACCCAACAGAATAGAACAGTGATGGCTAACCTTTTTTCCATCGCGTGCCAAAACCGTGGGGAGCGTGGGAGGGTTGCACGTGTGTGTGCCCACACCCATAATTCTATGCGCCCTGCCCCCATGCACATGCACGCGTGGCTTCCCTGCGTTCCCCCCGCTTTTGGCACGTGATGCCACAGTTGGCCCGGTAGGCCCATTTTTCACCCTCCCCAGGCTCCAGAGGCTTTCTAGGGGCCTGGGGAGAGCAAAAACAGCCTTCCCCACACCTCCAGAGGCCCTCTGGAGGCTGGAAACAGGCCATTTGCCGACTTCCGGTGGGACTGGAAGGCCCAAAAATCATCTGGCCAGTGCACACATGCATGCCAGAGTTGAGCTCGCATGCCCACTGATATGGCTCCACGTGCCATCTGTGGCACGCGTTCCATAGGTTCGCCATCACGGGAATAGAATAGCCTTTGAATATTCAATATTTGAATAGAATAGCCTTTGAAAGAAAGGCCTGATGGACATTCTGAAAAGAAGAGGATGCCAATCACTATAAAGACTTGATAGCACCTAATTAATCCTTCAAGCCTGTCAAAGGAGACTGGACTGGACTGGACTGGACTGGACTGGACTAGACTAGACTAGACTTCTTTATTGGCCAAGTGTCATTGGACACAAGGAATTTGTCTTGGTGCATATGCTGTTGGAGTACATAAAAGATACTTCATCAAGAATCATAAGGTACAGCACTTAATGATAGTCATAGGGTACAAAATCAAATCATATTAGGAAACAATCAATCAATCAATAAATCGTAAGGATACCAGCAACAAGAATACAGTCATAAGTGGAAGGAGATGGGTGGTTTGCGGGTTAACACTTTTTTTCCCAGCCAGAAGCCTCTCCAGAAAACCGACTGGCGGGTGGGAGAGATGTTGCCAATCAAAGCGCTTAGGAAAGAGGCCTCTCTGGAATCGCTGGAGGCTGCTGCTCCGTGTCAGGCTTAAACCCTTCCGTGCAGATGGGGGCGGGGGGGCGAGACCACCTACTCAGAGGATGGCAAGGCGTTTCCCCTGAACCTAGGCCCCGGCCGTTCCGCACGTCGCCTCCTTCTCTCAGGGCGGACCTTTCGGGGCCACGGCCATACGGGCAGCGGTGGCGGCGGCCACTCCCTCCCTCGCTCCCTCCCTGCAGCCCGACTCCACTCACCCGTCAGGCCGCCCCCCTTGCCGTGGCCCCGCCGCCGCTGCTGGAGGAAGAAAGGGTTGGCCCGCTCGGTGATCCAGAGCGCGTTAGCCAGCAGCACCTCCTCGGGGCTGAGCCACATGGTGATGGCGCTGCTGCTGCTGCTACTGCGGCCCCGCTGGCCAGCCACCGACACCGCCCGGGCTGGCTCCCCTCTCGGAACCGGCGCTCGCGCCAGCGGTCACAGGTGGTCACGGGGCCGCTTACGCTGCCGTCAGGACGAGCAAGTTCGGCGGCGTCTGTCGGCGGCACCCCCTAGCGGTGCGGCTGGCACAGGGCAGCCCAGGAGGCCGGCCGTTCTCTCTCCCCCCCCCCCCACTTCTCTCGGGTTAGTTTATTGCGCCCCCAGCGTTGGGGGCGTATTTATCAGATGGTTATTTTTCTTTCTTTCTTTTTTAAATATATTTTTATTGTTTACATATAAATATATATGAAATAACCGTTATCAGACGGTTATTTTTCTTGAGAGCGACCGGGATCTTTGCGCTTGCTTAGCACTAGAACCGAACTAAAACGAAAATCAGGCTGGCTTTTGTTGAGGGGAAGGTGGGCTATGATGTCTGAGGTTGTTATATAACGGGCTATATATAATATTTTATATTATACTCTCTCCCTCCCCCCATCCCT
>JANHZT010007880.1:22392-36062 GCA_032468215.1 Stegonotus admiraltiensis | reverse complement strand
TTGTATTTGCTTCCTTTTTTCTTATTGTACACCGCCCTGAGTCCTATTGGAGAATGGCGGTATAAAAATAAAATAAATATATATATATATAAACTATATTATATAGTTATAAAATATCATATGATGCACTAATCTGTGGATTTCCTGACCATGGTTACCTGATTAAGTTTAGGTTCTAGGCAGTGGTGGGATTCAAGTAATTTAACAACCAGTTCTCTGCCCTAATAATTTCTTCAACCAGTTTGCCAAACTGTTCAGAAAGTTAATAACCGGTTCTCCCGAAGTGGTGTGAACTGGCTGAATCCCACCATTGGTTCTAGGGCTGTGCAATGGTCGCAAATTGCACAGGAGAGTTCTTCAGGACTTTTCTCCTTGCTCTTCATAAAGCAGCCCTAACCATTTCAAGCTTCTGGATAAACCTAGTAAAGAAAGTTTGCGTTTAAAGAGTTGTGCTCTGGAGTCAACAATGGTGCTAGATAACTTCCCAACCATGACTGGAATTTTTAAGCGGTTGCACCCCTGCCTGGAGAACAGCCTTCTGATTTCAGTGATACTTCAGTGACTCACTGTTTGCCAGTTGCTTTCTGCACCTTTCCCAAAGTAATCCGGATTCTTTCAGTCTGGTTTCAGACTGAGGCACAGTACTGTGAGAGCATTAGTTGCACTTATTGATGATCTCTGGTGGGCTCAGGATGAGTGCAACCATTCTGGCCTTCCTTAATCTTTCAGCAGCCTTCAATTCCATCAGATAGTGAGTGATAGGTCACCTCAAGAAATGCCACTTGTCATTGAGTCACTGCTTTCTGGATTAGCCACAATTTTCAAATCATCTTCAAAGGCCACCCAATGCATGCTGCAGGAATCCAGTTGCCAGATCCCCAGGTACGTATCACTGAAATCAGATGGTATTCTTCTGGACTGTCTTAGGATGTTGGGGGGAAGCATGGTGCTGTGGTGGCTCACTTCTTTGATCCAGGACCAGTTCCAGTAGGTGTTAGTGGAAGACAAAGAGTAAACTCCTACATGAGGTCTTTCATTGGTACGGGGTGCAGCATAAATCATCCATTGATGATAAATAGGTATACATATTTGTCCCCAACCAAGTGATGATGTCAAAATTGTATCTCAACAGATAGAGGTTATATGAGTCCAGATGGGTTTGTTTAACCATAGGAAGATCAAGTTGTTGCGAGTTTTGTATCTTCCAGTTCTCTGGATAGGATATTTTCCATCCATAGGTCTTGGAAAAGATAACTTCCTTTGTAGTTTGTCTTCTTGATTTTTACTAAAACATATTAATTGCCACAGATCACTTATATCCCTTTGGCATTTTTATGCTCAGTGTTCTGTGTAGATAGAAACCATAAATCTTAAGCTTGGGCTCTTGCAACATTTTTTTTTCTCCCATCTAACTCTTTTCCCTCAAGAAATTTAATATGGTTTCCCCGGAAGATAATGAATGGCAGAATACTGTACAGTGCAACATAAAATGAATATGAACAGAATGCAGTGTTAGAGCACCGCTCTCTGATTTTTCTAGAATTGGTTCCCTGGGGACATAAAATTACCATCCCTATTTCCTAAACTAGTCTCCTCCTTTTTTGATGCCTTAATCCTGGAGTGTGTCTGTCATTTTGAATTTCCAAGTGGGATGAGGTGGGGAGAAGTGAAAGAGGGAAAAGACATAAACATGTGACCAGCCATTTTGCAACTCACAGACATGCTGGGCCCTGAATCCAAAAATAATCCTACAGATTATGCATTGGGATTTAGCAAACAATGCAGTTGTCCCAAACACAGCTTCCATTGAACAACACTGTCTTTAAACAGCTTTTTATTGAAATGTATTACATTAGCAAACTCTAACATAAAGGTATACACCATTAATGGTTCAGCATATACCACACAGCTACAATACAGTAATCTACTGACATCAAAATATGCAGACTATGATTTTTTGTGGCTGCCAGGCTACAGCTTATCACACAAGTCTGAAATTTTCGATTGTCAAGAGGGTGGCATACTGCTTGCACATGCCAAGATTAAACTCAAGGCAAATAGTCCTTTTCACTTTGCCAGCCTCTAGTAGCTTTCTGGATCGTTCAACTTCTTCACTGTTCTCATCAGTATAACTCACAATATGGCAATAAATTATTCAATTACATAAGCCCTGTCATTGTATTTTACACACTCAGCATTTGGTATTTTAATAACTTTCATTTGTCACATCCGCTCACTCCAATATCCTTCTCAACATTCTTTTTTACTTTTTTTTATTTTGTGCATAGTTAATGTTGACCTGTATTTGGAAATCCTGAGCAGACATAACACCCTTAAGTACATAGCTATCTGCTGAATCTTGTTTGGGAAAAGAGCTAGGACTTAAGATGTTACATATGCTCGAATCATGGTTCAGCGCAATCACTGAAATGGGTCTGATATTTTAACCAATCCTTTGTATATTTGTAACAGAATGTCTGTTTCTTATTTAAAGCCACAAATCTTAAAAGCATTTGAATGCATAGCCCTTAAATGGCACAGAAAGGGCATCTTCCTGATAAGCCATTTCTTTTGCTGCAAGCTGCTCAATAACTGAGATACTTCTAGCTTTTGTGCACTTCTGAAAGATGTTTTTTCCCTGACATAAGGCTTAGTGTGAAACTTTAATCACTTCAGTGACAAATGTACAGATGTAGAGAAAACAGGAGTGCAGTGAAACAAATGCTTCATTCTGATGGCTGCGCATCACAAAATAAAAAATAAAATAAAAATCCCACAAATGCTGATTTTCCACAGCCACAGAGAAATTGCCTATTTATTCTCCATGTTTTCCTGGCAAATCTCAGTGTGGTTTCAGTTATTAACAGCAGGGAAGAATTCAATTTTCGCAGCTCTCTTTCATCACCACAGATTTACACCAGGACAAAGGGTACCAATTGAACTACAAGGCCTAGGTGAAACTAATAAAGGCACAGAAGCCGATGGATACAAAAGCTGGCAAACCTTCTATAGTGCCTGGGTAATACCAGATTGAGGTTAATTCTTCCTGGAACAAATAACATTATACTAACCACCACTACTACCATCATAACTATAGCAAAATCGGTTTTTTCCCCAGTCCTTGGCTGTAACTAAGACAAGAAGTTTATTTGGAAAGGGAAATAGGACAATCAAAGCCATTCAAATTGCAATTTGCTTCACTGCTGGAAAAATGGCCACTCATTTCACCAAGCTACAGAGCTGCATAAGTGACAGCTATTGTATATGTGCTTTTAGTTGATGCAGATCAGCCTCGCTAACTTGTTAGCAAATGTGATAGCTGGGCATTTTAAAGTTTTTTTCACCCTCTCCCTGGAGCCACCAGCAGTGCTCAAATTACAGTGGGGGAAGTGAGGACTGCATTTCATCTGCTGTTTTGGGAAGAGCTGCAAAGAAGACCTCTGATTCCATAAAATTGGTGAAGTCAAAAGCTGGGGTTTTAGATTTCATGCAGACCCTTGACCTCTCCCTCTATAATTTAAGCACTGATTTTCAATGCAATTAAAACATGCAGTTTTAGAAATCTATTTATTTGAAAGATCACATATTTATTAGTTAGCCATTGCTAAAATTCAATTATGGATAACACCAGCAATTCCAAGGAGATAAATCATTCCAATCTTAAAACTAATGTAGGCATCCGGGAAACATTAGGACTACATCAATTAAGTGCATTAAGAACATCCTCTTGAAATTATATTCCCTTCGATTCTGTCACTTGGATGCACAAAAGTCGAGATCTACAAGCAGACTAATCAAGCATAAGTGAACAAACACAGAAAGAATCAAGAGAAAGGAAGACAATTCAAGTAAATATACAAAAGGTATTTTCACAAAGCTTTCATTAATATGATTCAGCACCTCAGAATGCCTGACATCTATAAGGAAAAAGAAGGGGCAATCAGAACATGAGTGAACAAGCCAACATCTTCAAAACGGTCACACATACAAGTGTCTACATAGCACCATCCATGCAAAAAGCTTGCCAGTCTTCATAAATATGAATGAAGTCTCACACAATTCTTGTGAGGTAGGTATTATAACTATATTACATATGAGTAAATAAAAGCACTGAATATAAATTTAGAACAACTGATGGAATTAAGTATTTTCTGTTTAGATCCAATCCAGGGCATATAAGACACACCTTAGGGTTTATTTCCTCATATTCTGGACAGTGGGAAAAGTGAACCAGAACTCTTCCAGCAAATCCATTAATATGTCTAGAACAGCTCATGAGAGGATTCTGCTAATTTTCAGCCCATATCTGGACTTACACACTGCTGGCTTATTGCCGATAAGCTTTGAGTTCCTCTGCAATTGAAGATGAAATATAAACAAACCTATCTAGTACTATCTGTTTAAGTGAAAAAAGATAGTTTTGTCCAATAATTGCATCTGGATAAACTTATTACATTGAACTTATTAATACATTGAACTAAAACAACCAAACAGCATGATTGAGGTTGCAGTCTGTGGCATGTAGTCTTCTAAAATTGAGGATAATGCAAACATACGTGGGGATAGACCTCAGAGCAGCAAATCCTCCTGAACTATGTGGATATGTAAACTTACGGATCAATGCATATCTGCTCCCTTGTCTTTCCCACTGTTATCTTGGTTTCCTGCCTAGCCCCAGATATAATAGCCCTCATAAATGAATATAGTTCTGAGAGTCGTTTTGCTCACTTTAACTTCATGTGCAAGTCTGCAGCAGCAATTTCTGCAGCTAAGTTGCTTCTGTGCAACTACAATGCACATTTAAGACTATACGCATCAAGTATAAAAAGAACTGAAAGAATGCACAAAATCCTTTCCACTCATCCTTGGAAATAGCAGGACAGTAGACATACATTGCTAATGTTTCATTGCAACTGTTCATCTTCTGAATGGACACCAAAACCACGCCGTTGCCTTGTCAACGTAAGGTTTTGTACCAATATCTGAAGCAATTTCTCTTAGCATAATAGTCCCTAATAAAAATATCTTCAAGGCCCTGGATAATATGGATTGATGTAGTGAAATAACAAGGGGGAAAGTTAATAAGCAAGAAGGCAAAACAAAGACAAAGCTATAGTTGAATTGACAGAGTAGCATTGCACTGTCAAGATACACTCTGTCTAATGAGATGCTATAAACCTGATTTGCTTTTTAATTAAATCATATATAAGAGTAAATGAACAGTTAAAAGTATTCCATCCACCCCAACTTCCAGTTGGATTAGTTTGAGATGCTGTAAATTCTAATGCCACTCTCTGTACATTGTCTGGTTGGGGAAACCTGTGTTAAACCACTGGGAAATAATTGGGACACAGCAGATTTGACCTGTCCTTCCCTACTAGAGATCACTGTAAACAACTGACAATAATGGAACATCATGATGTTCTTCAGGCCTTCGTCTAGCTCCAGAAATTCAAATGAATGCAGTGTTGACTGCTTCCCAAGACACTCATTACAACACAGTTAATATGGAAGCTTGATCACAGCATAGAGACTGTAACTACTCCCATTTATTGCTCTCTGACAAGTGCAGTTGCAGCCCTTTTCCCCCTCTCAAGCTTCCTTCCAACACATTTTCTCCCACCCTTCCTATAACAGAAATCCTGCTTTATGCTTCTCATGCTTACAATAAGATGGAAGTTATATTGACCCTTTCAACATGCCAGCCCTGGGAAACTCTACTTCCTACACTTTCTCCCACTCTCACAAATTCTATATCGTTTGGATAGAAACTGAACGATAAATAACAGCTGTGAGGAACAGTATTAATACAGGTGTATGCAAGGCAAGGGAGAATAGTATAAATTGGAACATGTATAGGGAAAAATTAAATAGCAGGTTTAATTAGGAAAATCTGTAAACAGAACACATTGTAACGTGACTAATCGAAAATGAGCTCATGGAAATTTAGTAAAGATTTCAATTAAAAATAAAACAGTTCAAGTGGCTAGCTTATATGCATGAAGACTGTACATTTTTAACATTCACTGAATTATATAATGAATCATCTTTGTTAAAGTTAGATTGTACCACCATTCTCATTTTGATATAAAGCTAACTAGGTTGATGACTAGGAAAGCAATAGAGATTGCTAATTAAATCCTTAGCATTTGCTGCACAGTATTTGTCAGAATACTTTTGGGGAAAGCATGACAATAAAAATAACATAACCAGATATTCTGTAGTGTGGATATAGCCATGGTTTGCTATGCCACTTAGCTTGAAACTTTTAAGCTTTCATTTTACTATATAAAAACACATGGCTGTGAAACAACTGATTTACTTGTTATGTCTCAACCTTTTCCTTTGCTTTTGGGAGCAACAATCTATTTCTGAATAGAGAAAAATTGATTCATCTACATTTTTGAAAATTGTAATTAGGAGCAATTTATGGAGGCTATGCTATAATTGCATTTATTCAATATGAATTAATCATGTAGTAATCTTACTTTATTTCAATTTTCTACCATATACTTAGGAAGGACACATGGAGAATTCCAGCAAAGTAAGCTAGACAGCTTGATGCCCCTCCAGATGGTTCAGCTTTGACGTCCATCAGTACCAGGGCAAATAAGAAGATGTCATGCGAATTGCAGTTTCAAATATCTAGTACGCAGAATATATTTTTATTTTATATAAATATTTGGGATGTGCGGTTAATATTCTTTTTTACATTCCTCAGAAGCTGTCACCATTTTATATTGATGATATTCTCTTCAGGTTATTAAATTACAATGATTTGAATCACCCTTCTGGAAATTAACATATGAAATGAGCTTTCTTAATAAAAGTCCCTTTCTGATACTGTAAAAAACTATGTGGAAGGCCTGAAATACCCACAAGAAAAGGCATATACCCTTCCTCTTGGCCATCCATATAAAATGGAAAAGAAGCTTCAGAGAGACGCCCAGGAAGATCACGAGACGCAGGTTGGGTGAATTTATCTCTGCACAAAATAGTTTTTGCATATGTTGAGTAAGTGGGAAATCTCCGTGCCTTAGTCAACATGTGAAGAAACCCACAATTTGCTGTAACAGCAGTTGTACCATATACTTTCATAGTGCAAAAAAGAGGAAATGCAAAGTTATTATGGATTGAAATACTATTTGTATGGTAATACTACATCATATAGATCAGGCAGGCCTCAGATTTTGGGATGCTGACCCAGAACCTTGGAAATGTTTATGCCAAACTGTATGCTTAATGTGTCAGAAGGGGAAACATATGAACTGCCTGAGAGAGGACATACCTGCAATTAATTAATTTAAATTATATTAATTCAAATTTAAATTATCCAACTGCCATCTAGTTCCTGCAGGGTAGGTTCCAGCATGCCATTCAAAAGTCAGGTTCAGTCCTTGGCCAGAAAAAGGTTACATGCTTCTGCTGTGCACCAGCATTTCTAGGCCTTTGTCTTCCCCACCCCTGCACTCCAGTTAGGAAAGCAGCAGACCGGGAGAAGAGGTAGTTCAGGTGTCCATCTGCTGACACTTACCTATCCTCAAAGCAGCAGTATCATTGGGCCTAAAGGCACGGTCCTTCAGAATAAGCATTCCACTTTGGGAATGCCCTCTCAGTAACATCTATTGAGTGCCCAGCTCAGGGGTGGGTTCTACTTACCTTTACTAGCGGTTCGCAATGGGAGCGTGTGAGCTTCTGCGCATGTGCAGAAACTTCTGCACATGCACAGATTGTCCATTATGACATCCAGGAGGGTGGGCAGAGCCTCCCGCCACTTTTACTACCGGTTCGTAAGAACTGGACAGAACCAGGAGCAACCCATCACTGGTCCAGCTGGAGGAGGAGGGCTGGTGTTAACACTGCCAGGGAAAGCACATGGATGGTGGAGAGCAGAGGAGTAGGCCTCAGGCAATGGGTCTTCTTGGGGCTGCCCTTGACAATTGTGTAGTTTGGGAACATTGCGAAATTCAGACTATTATATTAGTATAACTAAGTGCTACATTTACTGCAATATTTTCTGAAAGAGTCCACATAGTTATCACAACAGCATAATGTCTAACAGTTAACCAATCTTTTTGAATCCCTTTCTTCAATTTCTAATAGCATAACCTAGGGGTAAAAAGTAGTTATGCCCAAATGTCCATAAAATGCTTTCCCAAAATTTGAAGTTGAGCTAAGGACTCTTGTTCACTTGATTAGACAAGTGTATTGCACTGCCTGTAAAACAAAACACATAACAGCTTTTTTGTTACACTGATAAAACTCCTTCAGGAAACAACACTTTATGTGTCACATATAATAGATCCCCCTCCCTCCCCTCTCATCCTACTCCCTCCCACACCACCTTTTAGTTAAGGCTATGTATTGTATTTTGCATTTCTGTGTTATTGTAGCATTCTATTTATATAGTTTTATCAATTTAATACTGTAAACCAACCAGAGTTACCCTGTGATAAGATGGCCAATACATTTAATAAATAAATAAATAAATACATCAAATCTCAGGATATGAAAATGTCTGTATTATAAATCTTGACCAAAATGAGTTGACAGGTAACTAGAATTATTAAAGATTTCATGTCTTAATCTTAGAACTTTCAATTCCAGATAATAGTGCTTTTAATGACTTGGGCAACAATCAAAGTGTTAGTGATTGGAAAACTAGCTACAACTCATAGTTATAGCCTACCTATCGGCAAAAGAAACCAGGCAGAATTAGAGTTTAGTGGTAAAGCAAAGGTCTTTGCATGAAAATTCTGTCCCTAGTATTTCCAGTTTCAGAAGATCTAAGCTTGGGAAGGACTCTTATGCTCCAAGATCCCAGCATGCCATTGCCAATGAAAATAGAGATGAGATTGTGTTTTGGTATTATCCGGTATAGGTCAGGTAAAAGTTCAATTTATGGAGTAAATTGCACACATATACAACTGCGGATCATGAGAGTAGATGGCAGCCCAAACCATAATTGCCTTAAATATCCATATAGAATGATTCCAGCACAAAAGTTAAATCCTATATCCTACATGGGATATAGAAAATTTCCTTATCTGTTAAAACACATTTTTTTAATTTACAATTCAGACAGTGAAATGACCTCCCCCTTTTAAAAAAATCCTGCCTTGTCCCAATCAAAAATATATTTGTTATACCTAAATCTCCTTAATGGTTGAGTTTAATGGAATTGAAATGGGAAAAATTCTGGATTCCTCTTTTCTTAAAGTTCCTTATATGTGTTTGTTTCCAAAGATATATATGTATTTTCAGGGATGAGTCAACTGTGTGGAGCTATTCCGATACGAGACATTTTAATTAGCCCACCAATCTTATTAAAGTTTCAATGACTATTAAAGATTTTAATGTTCTCATTATCATAATAATTCAGGTCAGGTCTCCACATGGTCAACATTGGGTTAAAAATAAGTTTAGCTAGATTATGTTTAAAACATAAGGTATGCCAATGGTAATCAATAATTGTAGATTTATAATTAATAGGAAAGGTGCTGAATTTTTTTTTAGAATTATCACAACTGCAGCTATGCACTACACACTTTTCCAAAAGAGAGCACTTCACACAAGATAACACTGTCTCTTATTGATAGATAAATATAACTACAGGATACTGGCAGTCTGAAAAGAAAAAAAAGTGCAGGATTTTTCTGTCTGTCTATTCAAGTAATATCACAATGGTCTTACACCTGTCCTCAATACTATTAACCTCCACCCTAACCATTTAAATTTTAATTCATAATATGTCAAAACTGTGCTTCTAAAAGAATTTTGTTGCGAGGTTTTTTTTTTATGGCTAATGGAGTATATTGAAACTTACCTGGCACATACATATACATATACGTCCACACTGCCAGTGCTAAATCCTTAAAATTCTATATATCAACCAGTCAAGAATGATCAGCTCTATAGAATGACCCTCCTAACAACACTGGCTAAGCATTCCACCTAGCAAAGAGTCCAGAGCTAATTTCACATTTTTTTGCATTGAAGTTTCAGCATGACTACATTCCAGGGCAGAAGTGATTATTTTCAAAGCCCAACCCTTGTAGGGAAAAAAACCCCCCAATGTCTCTTCATTTACAGCTTAAGCTGTCTAAGCAACAAGTCACGCACATAACATATCTTACCTTTCAATTAGTTTCAGTTTTTTGTTGTTTCATCAATCAAGCTTGATATAGAATCAAGCTTGTTTTCACATAACATATCATTTTTGTATCTATAGAGCTCAAATTTGCAATGGGGAAAAATGACATTTGTCACTTATTTTACAGACCTCCCTTAGTAGGAAAAAACTAACTAAGGAGCCCCGTAACGTAGTTCAGATTTGGTTTTCGTTTTTTTGCTGAAGCAGCATTTTGGCTGCTTTAAAAACATGATTGTTTTTGTCCTTTTACCTGTCCGTTTTTGCATCAGAATACTTTTTTTTTTTTTACCGTGTCTCACCATTCTAATCAAAACTGATTTCCTCCAGCATTTAATGCCCCAGCTGCCTGTCTTCCTCACGTGCTTCATAATAGTGATCTCCTCAGGAACAGAATTAGCTTCACAAAAGTGTTGCTTTGTGAATAGTTACCTCAAGTAAAAACATGTAGGAAGGAAGCTTCCAGATTTGTTTTTTTAGTATATAACACCAACATTGTTGGCTTCTTAAAAATCTGAGTGAAAAAAGAACACGTATCTTAAAAATCAAGCAATAATATATATTTTTGATTCCTGGATTCTTCTTAAGAAGTCTTAATCATGTCGCGCTCAAAGATTGGGTTTATAAATCTCAACAGAATCTTTGAAAGTCAGTAAAAGGCTGTAAAAATGTCACTTTCTGTGTCTGTTGTTCCTTTCTCACCAAGCAATGTCTGGCCACATTTGCCACAATAGGATGTGAAAAAATATCCTCCAAATCCAGGAAAATGTCATAGGTTGCTATGCTGCTGTTGTGATAGCTTGTTTTGTTAAACAGCAACATCAACTACTAATATATATGTATATATATATATATTGTAGATCCCTTTGGAATGGAAGTGTTCAATGTGAGATTAAGGACAAAATTAAAAGTAACTGGAGTACTTTGGGCAGTTAGCCTATCAGCTCCTGCATCAGGCAAGTAAGCTGGCAAACATGGTAATTTATTGGTTTGGAAAATAAGAGAACTATCACGTGCCTACTCAAGAGACATGACTGTTGTACAAAATTAAAACGGAGTAGGGCAAAATCTCTAGCATACTGACACCATGACGTTGGCACTGCTAATGGCAATTTTGTCAACTCGGCAACCTCCAACAGCCGACCTTGTGCACATACTTCATCTGTTCAGAGACGTCATCCTCAGATATTGCCTCAGCTGAGCTTCACCTTTGCAGCCTGGCAGCCAGGCACAAGTTCTGGAAAAAGGCAGCTCTTCTTCAGACAAAGGACATCCATGGAAGGAGTACACAACAATAGGAATGAGAAACGGAAAAGGGAAAGGGAAAGAGAGCAAAGCAAGAAGAATGCAGATTCCCTTTCAGGTCTTGTTCTCATCGTAGATGTCCAAGACAGGCTCGATCGAAGAGAAATCATTCTCGTAGACCAGGCTCCGAGGGGAGAGAGAATTACGGTGGAAAAAATGGCCACCTACAAAAGAAGCAACAATAAAAACAGTCAGAAACAAGGAAAGAAATAAAAAGGAATGTGATTAACAATGTGTTGCCAATGTTTTGTTTTTATTCCATGTAAATTCATCCTGGAATTATGCTGTATTTAATATTATTTGATACAAGAACTGGAGGAAAATCAGAAAAACATTCAAACTACATTTGGATATATTCACCAGGAAACACTGGAAAATAAAGCTTATAAGAAGGCTTAAAATATTCTCAGTTAAATATAACTTTAAAAACAAATATGCTTATCACATCATAAGAAACCGTTTTGGATTGATCAAAGCAAATAAGAAATTTCTTAGATCACAACATACTTTAACAAACATTAGTGTTAGATAGAAATATTTGTTTCATGTCTATTTTTCAAGAAATAATTAAAATAGTGTTTTTCCAACAATGGTATATAGAGGAATCATACAATCCAAAATACCATTTTAGTTACAAAATTTATTCACCAGATACTTCCTTTTTTCTTCTATTCTACAAATAGTAGCAACTTAATTCTTCTTGAGACCTAGGATAAACACTTCTGTAGCTCATTCAAAGCACTTCTAAGCAATATCTATTACATTCTGCTAATAAATTATTCCCTTCCCAATTGGCTTCCAAACTAAAGAGAAAACCCCAAAGTAAAATTCAGTTGAAAAGCAACAAAATTCCAGGCAAAGATTTAATTTTACCAGCGTTTCTGCTCTAAAATCTGCTTGGTGAGGGTCTCTGCGTTAGCATCTCTTTTCTTTGCTATAAATAATCCCTTATGTTTCAAAAGGCTGGCTTAATTTTACCACCCTCACAGTATATACAAATGTGATCCCACTAATGGTCAACCAATTAATATTTTATATCTAATTAGCAAATAATATTTTGGATTAATATCAAATAAAATATTGAATTGGATGCTATCAGAGAATATTTTGGCCACCGAGCAACTTAGATTCAGCTCTGGATTCCCAGCAATAGACAAATGCACAATTTTACATCACTTAGCTAAGACTATACTCTACCCAAAAACATCTTTTATGTTAACTTTATAACTTTATAAAGTTACCACCACATGACAGTCTCTGGGAGAAACACACCACTTGCTGCCAAATGACAAAAGGTTTATAATTGGAAGGATCAAATTTATTTTCTTCCTTACAAATGAGGAAAAAAAATCTTGATTTATATACCAATTGTCTGGTATTGATCTGGTTTTATTAATCTAAGTAAGGACGGCAGCCAGAAAAGGAGCCACCAGTCAGCATTAGCTTTAATTAATTTGGGCAGACTTGAAGACTTTCCAGGATTCAGTTGCTATGCAAGCTCTTAGTTTCCGGAATTGAACTGGGGACCTATTCTGAGAAAGGAAGGATGGTGCCCTCTTCTGGTTTTGATAAAAATACTTTTTTATGTTATCAAAGATCTTTAAAAAAGGACAAACGTATTAGATTGCAGTGATTGGGTGACATAGAAACCAGTTACCACGAATATTTTCTCATGCTTAAACTAAACATTTCAGTCTTTGATTTTCATTCAGTATTATGCTTCCTACAAGCATAATATTACGGTTAAAGGCTTATGTTTTTAACTGAAAAAATGAATCTATGAAAAGCGGATGGATGGATGGATTTATATTGTCTGTATAGAACTAGAAATCAGACTCTACAATCTTGGGGGAAATGAATAAAAGAATGAATGAATTTATTTACTTATTTATCCTGTCTATATAGAACTAAAACAATTTGCTCCAAAATCATTTGTGCAATCCTCATTACAGATCAAGCTACTCTTTTGATATTAAAAATAAAGTTTTACAATGCCATACTTCAGTTCTAATTTGAAGTGAACTGTTAAATTTAACAAGTTTGGACCAGTGGTGGGTTTCAATTTTTTTTACTATTGGTTCGGTGGGTGTGGCGTGGCTTGGTGGGCATGACTTGGTGGGCATGGCAGGGGAAGGATACATTCCCTCCCCAATCCAGGGGAAGGTTACTGCAAAATCCCCATTTCCTCCTGATCAGCTGGGACTTGGGAGGCAGA
>JANHZT010007880.1:9908-22292 GCA_032468215.1 Stegonotus admiraltiensis | reverse complement strand
CAGGGGAAGGTTACTGCAAAATCCTCATTTCCTCCTGATCAGCTGGGACTTGGGAGGCAGAGAATAGATGGGGGTGGAGCCAGTCAGAATTTTTACTACCTGTTCTCTGAACTACTCAAAATTTCCATTACCGGTTCTCCAGAACTGGTCAGAACCTGCTGAAACCCACCTCTGGTTTGGACGTACTGTGCAACTGATGTTGGTTCTGTTCACTTGGTCAAATGACACATCAACTATTTTTCTGAAAAATTCCCTCATTCTCTTGCACTGGCAGAATATAATTTGCTAATGTTATAGATAAACCAAACAGCCATTTACCCTGTTGACTTCTGTAAAGAAAGCTGAGAATTTTTCATTCCTGATTTTTTCCCCCCATGAACTTTGAGAAACGATGGAGGATAAATGAAAGAAATTTGAAGGCTTATTCTTCCAAAATCTGAGGAAGATGATAGTACTTAACATTTTTAAAATACCGTCACAAAGAAGTTATTCAATGCCTACTCTCTGTCATCTGATAGGGCATGCATGACACAAAATAGGTGGCAGATTCTATTTGAACAATTCAACAATCTAACTAGAGATTGTTATTGTCACTGGATGCGTTGACTAGGGAGCCATCTATCAGCGATGTTTTAATTGGATTCCTACAGTGATCTTTCAATTTGCTTTCTATGCCATGCATTTCTCAATTTCATTTATTCTTTTCCCCTGTATACTCTTTAAATAAACCATGACTTGTGACCCCTTAGTTTTTAGGTCATTGAACCTGCACCTTGGTATAGCACTAGTCCTTTAAAATATTTCCCCATATTCCCAGTATTTTACTGTGGTCCTAAAAAAGCTTTTTATTTAATTATAGGCAAAGCTGGAGAAAACAAATTTCTACTGCAATCAACTCTCAGATCGCCTGAACTGATTTCAGGGGATCATTTTTCACTGCCAAGAAAGCACCATTATGGGCAAAATTGCATCCTAGCCAAAGCTGTATCCTGGTACTTATGATGGATTATAATCCTACTTATGTAGGGCAGCATGAAAAATGTTTTCATTAAATCTTATAGGAACGCCTTTATAACTTTGCTGCTATAAATACGCTTATTATGTTTTAAACTATCACCCCTAATCTGGGACTTGCTCTCCTCACAGCAACTTCAATTAACAAAATATACTAAATAGCTTAGTAAGGGGGAAATAGTTTATATATTTTTAACACAATGATATAAGACCATCACATGAGACACTCATGAGGCTTAATCATTTTGCCTGTTTCTTTAAAATGTTCTTAGCTTATTTATTGGACATTGCAGCCTCACTTAATAGTTTAAAATGTATAAAGAATGAGATGGCTACTATTTCCGAGCAGTTGTTCTGAGACATTTATATATAAGCAGTATGCAATTTGAACCTTAGTCAAATTCTTTCTATGATCCAAGTGCCAAAATATATCACATTACATTGCAAAACACTATTTACTTTTTTCTACAAAATCTATCAACCATTAACTTCCATAAAGTTTTATTTTTGCATTTTAGACATTCTATACCAGATAATTTGAATACCAATAGCCAATTTCTTGAGATTAGATATCCAACTCTATCACAGGGCCGTAACAGTGACCAACTGATTTACATCATCTGCATTTAATATGCCTGTTTGCCATTTTTGGAGGAGAGGGATCTTGTCAATCACACTAAATCAAGAGTTTCAAATGGTGTGTTATGATTGATTTTGGAAGGTTCCCTTTGGAGGATTTGCAGATAAAGGTGGAGCTGGATACCATGTTCTTACTCTACCTGAACAAGGTAGTCATGTGTTTTATTCACATATTGATTGTGAATCAGTATAATTATTGTAGGCCCTGTATTTTCAGGAACTATTAAGCCTGCTACTGCCTATTTCACTCACTTCAACCACCTTTTCTTCCCCCACCTCCCTTTTTTACCCTCTCCCTGTTATAGGCTCTGACAGTGTTATCCAGTCAGGTTGCTTTTACATTTTCCTTCCTTTGTTTTTCCTCCATTGGCTTAAACTACAGGACTCAAGTTCTGAAAGTGATTATGGTAGTAGAAAGAGAAAAGAACTAAGTTGGAAGTTCAGGACTTTGGGATTTTATTCTATTGTGTCAGTGCCACAAGACTGTGGTCAAGGACCACAGATACAGTAATTTAGAACTCTTGGTTGCTTCTTGCTTGTTGTGGGACAGAAGAAATGAGATAGAAGGTGGCAATAGGCAGAATGGGTAATAATGGCAGTGGTGTGACAGATTTCAGAAATCTGGGATGTACACTCTAGACCGATGCTGCTACAGCTAGACCTTGCTTACTCACCGCCTCGTTCAGTGATCGTTCAAAGTTACAATGGTGTTGAAAAAAATGACTTTATGACCAATGCCTACATTTACGACTTTTAGTATCCTGCAATGACATGATTGGCATTATGGTTACATGTTGTCCGTGTGCCTGCTCTGTTGTTTTTATCTCCCCACTGCCAAAAGCCATTTGAAATGCAGAGAGATTGGAGAGGAAGGGATTATGAAAGAATTAGCAGGCATACAATGGGGAATACAGTAGGCCAGGAGTGTCAAACTCAAGGCCCGGGGGCCGGATCTGGCCCATGGGGTGCTTAGATCTGGCCTGCAGGACCACCTTGGAAACAGCAAAGGACTGGCCCGTGGTGCTTCTGCCAGCAAAAACGGAGCTCAGGAGGGCCGCGAGCAGCCCTCGTGAGCTCCATTTTCACTGGCAGAGGGTTGCAGGAGGCTGTCCCAGCTGAAAACAGAGCTTGGGAGCCCGTTTTCACTGGCAGAGCGCTCAAGCCACCACAGGTGCCCCTGACAGTGAGCTGGCTATGCCCACCCTAACCATGCCCTAGCCATGCCCCCTGGCCCCCCAAGGTCAAACACAACCCTGATGCGGCCCTCAATGGACCCAAGTTTGACACCCCTGCACTAGGCTGTTTGGGTAGCAACTCAGGGCTGCCACACCAGAGCATTGTATCCATTATTTCTTACTCTTGAAATACTTTTCTTTCCAACAAATGTAAATACACCATTACTTCCCTTCTTGCTAATTATCCCAGAGCTAGGATGAGCTTCCAAAGAGGGGGAGGAGGAGTTGGGGAAGGAAAACACTGTTGCAGTCACATGATTTCCCAATTAGCAACCACTTCACTTAATGACAAAACTGCAGGTCCCAATGAGGACTACTGTATCGTGAAAAACCAAAATGATGAGCTATAAAATAGAATAGTCAGCTAGATCAGGTAGAACAGGAGCAAGTTCTGACAGGGCTTCAGTTTTGCATCTGTGCAGCTCTGATAGCTTGCACACCGAACTGCCCTGTGTAAAAATTTAATACACCTGAACAGAGTTTAATTCTTCCAGTAGCTATTGATTTATTACATTATGATGATCAATATTATCGATATTCTGAAGGGGTCTGACTAATTTATTATTTTAGAAAGTCATGGCATCATGAAAATTAAATTATGCAAATATGTCTATCTGAGTATTATCACAAGGCTCTTTGGAAGAATAACAGTACATTGAGATAAGCATTTGAATTCCGAATGAGCTAATTCATTGAATACAATAATAAAAAATGATACAGTAGTATGAAATGTTGACTTTCCCCTCTCTTCGAATTCTGAGCGTTTGCTATCACAGCTTCTATAGAACTCTTAGCAGTGTAAGATCAAACTTAGTGCTTTCTTAATCACACCCATCAGAACAGAAGAATGAAGCAGTATGTTCTGCATCACTTAAACATTAACAGCCTTAATGAAGATGATGCAATTGCTATCAAAAAGGCAGTACCACAAATGCATGGCATGGAACAATTAACATTGGTTGCAGTCACATATATTACTAACAGCCTTAACATACCTTGTGCCTTAAACACTCTTCAAACTAGGTGTGTATTTAAAGGTCTATTATAACATTCTCAGAGGAGTTAAGCAGATATCTTGGTGTTTTCAACATAAGCTTTCTCTATAAATCATTGAGCAGTCTTAAATTATATTTAACATGACTAATATTACATTTAATATTAAATTTAGTAAGACTAATCTTCCTAACATAGTTGTTGCAAGAAATCTAGGAAATGTGAAAATTATAGCCACATTAAGAATAGCTATATAAATGTTTTTCTTTTACAAATTTTTTTATAGAATTCTTTCTAAACTTCCTCTATATAAATTTCTCAACTTTTCAAAACCAAAATCCCTTCTTCCCTTTTTGATATTTTTCTCAATAATTTGCAAGGACTATTTGAAATATTTGTATTAGTTAAACTTCAAGACACTTTATTGTTAATTATAAAGGTTTCCCTTACCTGAATGCTTTTTGACAACTGATATTTTTTAACATATGCTTTGGCTGCTTTTCCAAGTTGAAGAAGTGTCTTAATGTCTCACTTTCTAATCTTTCTTGGAAAATAATTAAATCCCATTATTAATTAGTTTTTTAAAAAGAAAAATGCACAGTAATGTTTCAATAAATGAAATAAAGTGCTATATTTGAAGAATTGCACACGATTGTGAATCTTCCAATTCATGCCTTGGTGTCTGCCTAGTTCACTGGTTACTGATCTTGGATTTTGGCTGGAGATTAGTGCTCTACAACTGTACATTAACATGCTACACTGGTGAATCAATTGAAGGTCTGAAGAAGCAACTACCGGAACTTGTTCCTGTGCTAAATGACCAGAACTGTCTACATTTCAGAAATTTAGTATCTTGGATACAGATTTCCAACATTAGTTAAAAGACAATAACTGGAGAGGTTCTCTTATGAAATTAGATTTCACACTATATTTGGAGAGTCCAAATGCTAGAAAGATTCAGTATAAGCTATTTAGAGAAGCATTCAATATATAGAAATTTCAGAGAAGGAACAATTATATGGTATATATTCAAAGCATAAAGGCCAAATAGCACTAAAGGAGACCACTGTAAGAAAGAACATAAGAGGCAATTAAAGATAAATAGCTTGTTAAAATGAGTGGCTACAAATTTTTTTTAAAATATCATTTTGGAGTTTAGTAATATAGTATTTAAGGGCACATTTGTACCAGACCACCAGCTCCCCCCCCACTCCGTTTTCTATGGCAGAGGAGTTATATAAGTTATTCTGAACTGTTTTTTGTTTGCAGGAGTTTTTAAACGGATTTACATTTAAATGGATTTAAGTAGTGCTGTGTTATGTAATTTCTAGTACCATGTTCTTAGAAAAATGTGTGCATGGTTCACTTTAGTAGAATCAGCCCGAAAGATTTCCAAGGTAAGAAAACAGACATCTTTCACTGCAATGTGGTTAAATAATAAACGAAAGTCAATTTTGGGTTAATTTTTTCAAAAAATTTATTGATCTTTTTCTTAGTACAAAGCTTTAGCATTAGTAAATTATGCAAACAAAATGTACCAACAGATTCTTGTTACATTATCAAAAAATGATAATTGAAATAAGTGCTTTCTTCCTGCAGCAGGTGATTAGATTGTATCTTCAATACCATTCAGCTCTGTAAGAAAGTAAGAACAAACATATAATATTAGTAATAATATTGTACTGTTAGTAAAACTGAAAATTTCAAAAACAGTTATAAGCAGAGTATTCTGAGGCAACAAACAGTACTTTCAAGTCAATGGGAAGGAAGACAAACCTATTCTATTCTGTAAAGATAAACCTACAGACATTAGGAGTTAGAAATAAAAAGCAGCTTCAGAAGATAATAATACAAAATGAATTTTATCTATCACTTTTTTATTTGACATATTGGTAATTTCCCCCAAAGTATGAATTCTGTTAATCAAACCATCCTAGGAAGAGTGAATGTAAGATAGATGGTTCCCCCATTTCTATGTTGTGTCATCATATCAAAATACAGTCTCCTATGTCTATGAAATTGAAGATGGCGATATAAAAATCATCTATACCCTATTTTGAATGTCATTGTAAGATCATAAAATCTTGGTGAAATTAATTATTTTGCAACTTTGTATTGGTTACAAGGAAGTATTATGTGAAACTGATACACTTCTAACTGGATAAGATCAAATGATGTATTAACATTAGTGGAAATGTTTTAATCAAGGAAAATGATACAAGAGATACAATTCTGTTTCTTTAGCAAAACAAAGCTTTTCTTTAGTATATGGGAAGTTGCACTATTCATTTCTAATTTAATATAAGTTAATACTTATTGCCACACAATTAATATTGAAGTTGTTTATTATAAAAACAAAAACACAATGATAAAACTACTATAAATAGTATTCATCACAATGTAGACAGAAAGTCATCCATGATACTTGCTAAGGTAAAACCTATGACAGACAGCCTCACATAAATTGGGAAGGAGTTATTCTAGAGAGCAGGTGCTGCTACAGGAAAGACTGTTATGAGTAACTTTAGACTGAAAAACCCAGAGAAGACCTTTTTTAAGGATTTTAGTGGTCATCCAACTATAATGATAGAGGCAATTTGCAAGGTAACATTGCCAAATACCGTTGGCCTTTAAATAGCAATAGAAAACCAGTAAACCTGGTTCAGTAATTTGCAGCAGAGATATGATATGTATTTGTAGTACTTGTCTAAATAATTATATTGCATGATCACCAAATTTAGTAATTAGTGGCTGAAACTTAAAAGTGAAAATGTACTGGCCTAGATAAATCGATTCCGATTTCTTACCAGAAATTTTACTGGACTATTTCTAAGACTACCTAATGAAAAAGTTCCCACTATTTAAAAAGCGATGGTTTGTAAAGGAAAACCTGAGAAAAAACATTTCTCATTCTCTGTTCATGTATTTTATAAATACAGAGATGCTACGTGAACAAGCCTTTGATTAATTGGAAACTAGACTTCTGTAAGTAGATTGTGAACAGTATCAGGGGAAAGATATACCGGTTGGTGTATGTCCCATTGGAATAAAAGTGCTGAATAAAATGTTGTCCTTGCTGCTTTTTCATACTTTCGATAGGTTTTCTGATAGATCACTTCTTTTGTTAGTATAATGATAAATAAAACTGTTATCTTCCCATGGAGCAAAACAAGCACTCATATGTTTTCTCTCTCCCAGACTGTTGTATTTACAACTTATCCTTGATGCTAAGCATGATAATATTGAACTGTTTGCTCTGAACTAAAACTGAAGAATATTTGTATACCCAGCTTAAATGGTAGGAAAATACTATTTGGCTTAATATGCCAATTTACCTACATCTTCTACTTGATGCTTCTTTGCAAATCTGTCATGCACACAAATGCAACAATTTGTACAATTACTTACTCATTAGCATTTAAGCTTGCAGTGGCTTTGATGATCATGTAGCAGAGTGTCAAGGCACTTAGGAGGCCAAAGCTGGCAATAATAAACCATTCTTCTGTTGACAAAGGAAAGGGAGGAAATCACTCGTGGAAGGCATATGTCGATGAAAACACAGCCCTCAAAGATCAGAAGCAGAAGATAAACATTCTAGTCATGAAGCACCAGGAAGTGAAGCTCCAGAGGAAAGCAGAAGTTTAGCAATGGAAGATACTGGGTGGAGAAGGGCAGCCAAAAAGTTATGGGGAAAAGTGAAAAAAGTAGGCAGTATACTTGTAGACTGGTTAGCAGACCCAAACAATTAGTTATAAATGACTTGCTTAAATCAAATGCAAAGTAAGGAAAGAAGAAGCAAAAGTTTTACCTTCAATTAAAGATTGACAAAATTGATAATTTCCCAATAAGTATTTAGGAGCATACACACGACATGGAACCTGTAATTGTTGTTTGTTTACTTTTTAAAGGCGGAATTTCATGTAGAACCAATAATAATGCACAAAATAAACCATAATTTTAGTCTAATGAATGCAACTTTAAGAAATACTATCTGTATAACATTTTTAACTGGGTGGTACATGGTTGGCTGACCATATTTAAAAAGCAAATCCTGAAAGCTTTCAGATAGAAATAAAATACTTCATGTTTTTAATTATTGTCATCTCTATGTCTGCTTGGCCAGGGTAGCAAACAATACTGAAACAGGTTACTATGGTTCTTTTTAAACATGCATTTTCATGAACTCTTTTGACCACTGAGATTTGACCTACATGTTAAAATACAAATTTATTCAATTTCTACATATTTTTTTAAAAAAATCAGAAAATGCTGCATTATTTTCTAAGCATAATATAAACATGCAAAATATTTTTAAAAATGGACATAGCTTGACTCTTCAATCTGAACTTAGCCCTGTCTATGATTATAGAACTGAAACCGTAGGAAGAATAAGTCTGAACTTTCAAGCTAGATATTGACCTTGCAAAAATGAAATGAAAAGTAAGACAAAAAATTATAACGCCATAAGTAAAGCTTTCCAGCACCACATACTGTATCATATTTTTACAGAAATCATCTATGACAAAGATTTTTGTAACCAGTTTTGCAGGAAATATGGAAACATAAGTAGAAGCAATACTTCCCTTCTCAAATTACTTAGTTTCAACATATGAAATACATTCCATTAATAAAATACTACAGCTGTATTAAAGGTTAAATTCGTATATAATGTGAGCAGGTCTCCAGGTTGATATGCCTTTTTGAATCAGACTGAATTGGAAACTTTAATCAAAACTGATCTCTACACTTGTGTAAAATATGTCAAAACTCACAAAGTTGCCTAGCAAGAACTACAAGGACCTTTAATGTATACTATATTTTCCTTGAAAACTACACTATTAATTGGTAAACTGAAACAGAAACCATGTGTTACTGCTAAGCTCATAAGGCTCATAAAATATTTTGAACTTTCAGAATGGATGATCTTATTAAGTAGTTGCCATAAAGGAAAAGGCTTAGGGGGAAAAGCATCAATTTTTCAGACGGCAAAATATTACCACTTCTATTATCATTAATTAATTAACCTGTTGAGCATAAAAAAGTAACTTAGAGGAGAAATTATGTACAAGGGATAAATGGGTCCTGAGCATCAAATCACCCTACCATGCAAAACACTTTTTTGCAAAAAGCAAACTAGCAATACTTTGAAAACATCAGCTCACTTCAAGTTAGTACAAATTGAAAGAAAGAACACTCAGAGCCCATAGATAATATTTTGTCAATTCTTTTGTTTATTTTTCCTTATAGATCTCAAGGATGTCAACAGATCACATGGAATATTCAATCCTTATCCCTTTCAGATATTTAAATAGTCCAAAATGTGACTGACCTCAAGTTAAGGTATACAATAAATGCGTTTTTGTAGGAATGATATGTTCCCCCATCTTATTCAATTCCCCAAGTCATACTTTCCACCGGATGTGATTATTTCAGGGCTTGTGAGTTGGCCACAGTATGGTCCAAAAGTGTGCAACTGTTTTCCCCTAACAAAATCTGAAGTAGATTTTGACAGTATGCCTCTTGCCACAGTCACTGGTCAATGATTTAGTAGAGTACACACACTCAATCTATTAATTTGAATATGTAGGCAATTAGGACTTTCAAATGACTCATTACTTTACTGCCATTTTCTCCATTCTAACATCTGTTGGGCTTATTCTAGCAATATAAAAGGCATTGGATTTAAAGGGCTTCAAACAGTTTGTGATAATTTAGCTCCTGTTGTTCAATAACCAATCACATTTTGTTGAATAAGTGGCTTTTCAGTGTATAATCAACACTGAACTGACAAAGCCAAGACAGGGCATCTAATGATCGTCTAGCTTTAACAGTGTAAAAGGAGGTTTATTTCGATTAAAGACAATGATACAAATATTAGAAAAACTGACTACCTGGCAGTTAAACTAAAAGACAGGTAAAGCTTAGGTCACCCTCTTCCATTTGCAGAATCAAAATACAGATCAGAAATTAAATCTTAAGTAGAATGATTGAATCACTATCTAAACCTAGTAAATGACCTCAGATTAAATGACCTCAGATTAAAAAGAAATGGATAAAGAAGGTCAGTGCCTTCTTTATCAGTGCCACTGGGAGTTTTGGGAATAATGGAGCTCAAGGGACTGACTAATTTCACTGCCAGCATAACAGGTAGTCAGTTTTTCTAATTACTTGTATCACTGCCTTTAAATAAACCTTGTTACATTGTTAAAGCTACACAATCATCAAAGATAAATCTTTTTCTATTTGAATGTATTAGTTGATCATTCACTTCAACATTAAAGAGGAATGGTGCCAGCACCTTTTCTTCTGATAAGCCATTCTACTAAATTTATGGATGGTTGGTTGTATTTGCCTCCAAGCTCTATACTAAAATGGCAGTTATGACTGCATTTTTGGATGTTTTGTATTAGTTCAAAATCCTCTGTCAAACTGTACAACTTTCAAAGTAACGTGATGATTAACAGTAAAGATATGCTGCCAAGAGATCAAAAACTGTATGCATGATTTGGCATAGGAGTGAGATTGGCTAAAAGCTCTTTGGACCTGAAGAACCTTTGCCCAGTTTCAACAACGCTGCAACACTGATTGTCTCCATGTCTTGCATATTTGTTTCAGATGCTTCTGAAACATTCTGGCAACTGTTTTATGATGCCCAATCTAAGACATTTGCTCAATTTGCAGATAATTAAAGCCAGAAAACTTCATGGAATTTGCTACTTCTATCACTTAAAATGCTCATTGGATTCATAATTCTTGCCATTTTTCTGTATTCTATTTGGAGAGTTGCTATTTAGGGGCAAGTGGTGGTATGTCAATTCATTTGGCTGTTACGCTATGATGTTGTTCCATCTTTTGGGGGTGTCTGTTCATCTTTCTAATTGTACCCCAAACTTCCTTCTTTACGGTTATGTCCATATTCTCAATTCCCATCAAATGCTAAATCATTTTTAATCAGCATGGCTGTAAGCTTACTGTATCTCCTATAGAAGTACTATCTTCTGGTATCATATACTTTGAAATTGTTATCATCTATAATGGGGTGAGCATAATGTAAGATCGTGAGAATAACGGTGCTTCAGCCTCCTGAGAGCTAAAGTTTAATATTTTTCTGGGCCAGATCTTAGATCTATTACTGCTATGTCAAGACCAGTGGTAAAATATTTTCAGTTCTTTTTGAAACTGAACTGATATTGAGAAGTTCAAAAACTCTGGAGTCTTTATTGGATGAATCTAAACAGCAATAAAAATTCATATTGAGAATGGGGAACCGGGTCTAAAACATGTTACTGTTAACTGATGAAATATTACTGCTGACAAATTCAGATCATAGTGTTATCATACTGCTGACACAGGTACCTTTGCAATAGTGGTGAGTATCTGTAGCTTGTGTATAGGATGAGGGTAAAGGTTTGTCCTCTGAGCTTGTGGGTTGGTTTCCGAATATTTTGTTACCAGACTAGATAACATCTTCAGCAGAGTTTAGGGTATGTCAGTATCAATATTCTGTTTATAAAGGCTTCAGGTGTGGCTGTATCAAGTGAGGGTCTTGTGACAAGACACACTAATGACTCATAGCTGACCCAGCACAAGACTGTCACAACACCTCACTTGACACACCCACACCTGAAGCCCTTATAAACAGAACACTGACATACCCTAAACTCCACTTAAGATGTTAGCTAGCTGGTAATGAAATGTTCAGAAACCAACCCACAAGCTCGGAGAACGGAGCTTTATCCTCAAAGATACGTCTGCTATGTGAGTAACTCTTGATTCTCAACTGTTGCTCAATTTACAAGTGGCAACTGTAGCAAGGAGAATTTTCCCTCAATTATGCCTGTTGTGCAATAGCATCCCTGTCTGTCTGTGACAGATATCACATTTGGCTTCATTTTATCTTGACTACTGCAATCCACTGAATATAGGCATACCCTTGAAAATGGTCTTAAAGTTGCAATTAGTACAAAATGCGGTAACTAAGTTGCTAATTGGTACAAGATACAGAGATCATATACTGAAAGGTCATTTGCTTCCTGAGCACTCCTAAGAAGCTGATACTGACTTCTATTAATAACCTATTGGTCAGTAACATCAAGGCCAGGTTCTTCTGAAGAAGCCCTGCAGCCAGAGGCTTGAATTTCTAAAACAGGGGCAAAGATTTTTCTTTTTTTGCATTGTTCTCAATCTACATTCTATTGGGATATCTGGACTCCAGTTTCTTGGCATTTAGGAATTCTGCAAATATGAACGTCTTCTGCCATACTTCTATTTAATTAATTTAATTATACTTTTAATGCTAATTTTAACTTATTCTCATAAATTTTTACATTCTGCTTTTTACTTTTAAAATTTTGATAGCCAATTTGACCTTTTACCAGTAGAGAAAAGTTGAGGTAAAACCATGTAATAAATAATATGCCTTACCTCCGTTTGCTTTGATTATTCCCCAAGGTCACTTCCCTCAGTTTATCTTTCTCTTCCCCCCCTCCCCCCACCCCATGTT